>CAUZXS010003899.1:57500-127500 GCA_963585895.1 Sepioteuthis lessoniana | reverse complement strand
GAGGAAATAGAAATAGGTACAACTAAGTTAAACATGTAAGAGATAGATAGATAGATAGATAGATAGATGAATACATGTTTCATTTGCTTTAGAGGGTTGGTGCCCTATGTATTTGTGTGTAAGAATGTTTATGCATATATATATATATATATATATATATATATATATATATATATATATATATATATTAGGGTGTTTGTGTGTGTATGTTAGCGTGTATATATGTGTTTACGTGTGTAAAGAAAGAAAGTGAGAGCATTCATGGATTTCTTTCCATATACACGCACATTAAAATTTCTGTTACGTAGATATGTTGCTTTTTGTTCCTGATTAAACAATATATTCCACTCCTAAGTTTCAATTTTTATATAGATCCATTACAAATATGGTGAGGCAACGGACATTTCTTTAACTTCCTTAATAGATACAAGGCTGATTAAGCAGGAATTATCGTCAATGGATTACACATACAATTTGTTTTAGAAAATCTTACTTTTAATCCCTGTCATATGACCACTGATTGATGATTATCAAACTGAGAAAGGAAAATATTGACTATTGCAACCTATCTAATGATTCTGGGGGTGCCCGTGGTGTAGTCGTTATCGTCTAGGAAATGGACACGGCGACACGAGTTCAAATCCTGGACGAGACTGATTGCATTTCACATAGCACTAATACCCTTGGGAAAGGTATGAATCCAATTGGGTAAATAGTAGGACAGACTAGGTTCTTCAGCCTTGGTTAAGCTACTAGTCTAGGAGAAGGAAAACTCTGAATTCAAACCTGTTAAACTCCGCTTAAAAAATTGACCTTGTGTCATATCCTGCCCGAGCGGAGGGGTTGGTAAATAGTATCTAATGATTCTGAGATTTAATTAATCTACCAAACGAAAAGATCTACCATTTATAATCAATCCAATGAAATTTTTTTCATTTACTTCTTCTCTATGTTGAACCTCAATGTAATAGCTATGAACTTTTACTAACAATCTACGATTCTCTTGGTCTTTTTTGAAATTGGATATTTTTTACAGTATTGGCTGTCTAAATCGTAAAATTGTAATTTCGTAAAACATTTCGTTAAAAGAACGTCTAGAGCACCGAGTTGTAGCCCATAATGTGTCTTCAGAAAATTATTGGCAAAATAGTATTATTCAAAAGCATATTTCATTACTATTATATTTTACTCATATTGTTTTTGTTTTTTTTTCTCCACACATAGAATTTCGAGAGCCTCAAAAGTACTATCAGTCTAGATCAGAATAGACATAGGAGCTATGATTTGTAAGGGGTAACCCCACATTCCCCATGATTTTAGAAACAATTGAAGCCATATCAATGGATTCAGTTTTACATCGTGCCCAGGACGAAAAAGAAACATCTTTATATCATTATATCATTTTCCGAACCCAAAACTCCCTCTCTTTATTCACAATATTTATGCTGATTTTTTTTTTAGATACTCCTGATATGTTGCGGGTTCCTTTTCTTTTCTAATTCCTGTAACTCCGAACAATCTTACGGCTTTGCATAGGGTTGTTGCTGCTTACTCTCTGCAGACTGTTTCTATTCGTATACAACAAGTTTTCCGTCCATGAATTTTGCATTGTCCCACTAATCATTTCCTTTCGTTCGCCATATCTGGGCTTTCTTCCTAGGGCACAGTAAGTTCGAACAATGTTATTTATATTCAGCGTTTGAGAATATGACGATGTCGTAGGTGCAGAGATTTCGTTATTATCTGTTTGGGAATTTCATTTAGCGACCAAGATCTACTCTCCTTACCCAATCGGCAGCTGAAGTCAATACATTTGTTATACGTTTATTTCGGTCATTCAGTGAATAAGAATTTTTTTAGAAAATAATTATATTTTTTCAGATATTTTTCCCCAAATGTAAACTGCATTGTAGGGCTTTTCAGCAAAAGTTATCTTAATTTCACAAAATTAATTTTTGCTTTTAAGCTATTCAGAATGGTGGATGATAAGAGCAAACCATTAAATTTTTACAAGAGAATGTGTGATGTGTACAGATAAGTATGTTTTTATGAAAAAATGTTTACAATCTAAACATGTTTTTTCGATCGAGAGCCTGAGTGTCTCGGTGCCTGGGGGGTTTTTCATTCGGCCTCAGGGGGCCTTCCCCTAGGCTTTTACACCCTTCGGGGAGGTTGGGTTCATCGCCCGGCGCCTGAGGCGCCCCTAAAAAGGGGAATGCCGAGGGGGCCGTAGGCATTTTTGGGAAATGCCGGACGCGTGTGGGCTACGGCCCTGCGCTCGGACCCACCGAAAAAAGGCCTTGTGCCACACTTGCCCGTAAGGTGGGGCGGCCAAGAAATACCCCACTTAGACAAAATTCACCTTATTAATTGAATGACACTCCTATATAAAATATCTAAACACATATCCAAACCTACAGACATAGAGACATACACAAATAAGTATGATCAAATTATCTTTTTAATGAAATTATCAATATGAAGCAGTTCAAAAATAATTAAACCTTTATAGAAAATTGTGGAAAAATGAACGTCTTTATGTAGTGAACAAAGGTTAAAAACATTGTTCAATATGATTTTTTGTGCCAAGGAACAAAACACGTTTTTAGCGAATTTGATGGTGCTGGTTCCAAAAATGGCTTTAATTTTGCATGCTTAGCTACCGTTTTTGCAGTACTTAAATTCCTCATGTTTTAAAAAATATATCAATTTACGATCTTGGCTGAACAAATATTCAGTTCGCTAAGACCCATAAGTTTTAAGGTAGGCCGATCAATTTATGTTAGCCACCTAAAATAAACTATTTTTATCAGAAAAAAAAGCTTTTCAGCGAAAAAATTTGAAATAGAAGCATCGAATGTTTGCAATGCAATTTATCGTCAAATTCAAATTAACTAATAAACTTCATCACTAATACACTTTAGTAAACCGGATAATTAAGGTGGCATAAAAATTTAACCCCAAAATCTTCTGTGGAATATTCATAAATTTAATCCATCACTTTTGTCTCGTGAAGTCTCGGAAGGAAACCAAACACATTGATAGCTTTTGTTTTCATAGTTGGAAAGAAACTCCAACTAAAGACATTCCAGTTGAATGCACCTATTTTATTGTACATTGAACAAAATTTTATCATAGCATTAAGAAACTTATCAAGAATGATGAATTTGTTAATTCAGTGAATGACTTGGAATTACGTATTTGGACATCGTTTGTTGATTTGGAGAAAAATAAAAACTTATTTGGCAATGACCTGGATTAAAACTACTGGAAGTTAGTGGAAAAGCTGTTTAGAAGTCAATAAAACATAGGAGTTAATACGAATATTAAGGATCATTTTTTTTTTTTTACTTAGCAATCTAGATAAATTTCCTCACAACTGCGGCGATGTGAGTGATGAGCAAGAAACGATTTCATCAGGATATCAAAACAAAGGAAGAGCGCTCCCAACGACGATAGGAAACGAATAAGTAAAAGGTAAGTAAGTAAAGTTGGCGACCGTAGTCGAGGTTAACCCGAAGACTCCCTTTTCGATAGCTACTACACCGAGGTGTAGGGGAGGGCGCTACTCCTTTCCCTGTATTGCTTCACTTTACCCTTGATACGTACCTTATAATGCCTAGTGTTAAGCAAGATAGCATCAAGTATCATTTTTTGAGTCTTTGGTATGACTCGACTTGGGATTAAACCCAGATCTTCCGGGCCATTGGCGAACACTCTAACCATTATGCCAATGGGCTGTCTAATACTGGAGTATCAAAAGGGATGTAAATCACATTAAACAGGACAAACAATAAAGAAAGAGAAAGTTTTTACCATAGTTCTTAGGTTTACGAATCTTTTATTTCTGCTGTTAGCTTATTAAATTATTTGATTATAATACTTATTAACCTTGGTATATTCAATCGTATTGTTATTGCAGAAATAGTATTTCTCATTAAGCAGACCAATATTAGTTGGTTTAAATACGAATTGATTGGTTTCTACGATTTTTCTTTAAGATATATTCCCATCAGCCAATATCATATAAAAAGAAAACAAATGAAAGAAATTTTTTCCTGAAAATGAGACATTTCTGTTCAAAAACGGAAGCAAACAAAGAAAAAGAAAGATCATTTTCAGATTTAACACTTTCAAATTAGCTAAAAATAATGTTTACTTCTTCGACACAATTTCAAAATTGTTTTTGTTGACCTATCATTTACCACAAAACTTGATTTCATCATATATTGCATGTAATGAATAACCCATAACATTTGCTTTTGCATACCAGCAAATATATGTCTTTATCATCTAAGCATTTATTCATACTTAGAAAACTACTGTAATACAATGAAATTCAATGCAATATCGTAAATAAACAATATAGACAAGACTTTGGTGTTGCCTAACGTGATTTCTTGGATATTACAAACATTCTATAATCCAACTACTAATAGTCAATGTCATACAATAATTACGTGTGTAATTAATAAAGTATGCCCAGAAGGCATTATTTATATTTTTAGAATAATATAAGTGCGCACAAACGTCGGGTGATATTTCAAAAATAAACTCTATCGTATCCATGACTTAGTCTAATGACCCGTTTGTCTGATCCAATGTGTACCCGCATGTCCTAGCAACTGCCTAAATAAAGGCTTTTAGTGAATTTTTTACGGAATTTTTTACAATTTATATTTGTACATGTTATAAGAACAAGTGTTATAGATAGTAGAGAATTTCAAATAAAAACTATATCATCTTAACTAATAGCTTTCATTTTGATATATTTACGCAAGGGCCCTTTAGATCGAAGTTGCCGCAGGGTTAGGCCCAGAATCAAAGTGACAAAAGTATATTTAATGTAATGAGTGAACCTTCGTTCTTTTAATGATAAATTGGCACCAAAATATTAATCATTAGATGAGTATATACGGGGTTTATGTGATGCTATTTTTGTTGCAAAAGAAGTTGAAAATTTATTTCTGAATACAGAGCTTCAATACAGTCATGTTTGGTTATAAATGATATCTAACGATATTTATTTGTGTTCCAGTCAATGTTTGCTCCCAAATAATGCCTCGTTCCCCAATGAAAGCTGTAATTGTTTGGAAGATTTTTATCAAATATTTTCTCTTCATATTTAATATGATGGCATTTTAAATAAATCTCTAGAGCTTGAGAACAAAGAAAAAACCCACAAAAATAGCATCAATAACCCCGGTGGTGAGATGCGCGTTCAAACCGAACTCTCGGTGTTTCAGAACACACGGTTCTTCACATAATTTATTCCTTAAAAATTGTTTACAAACTAAAACCAAACCAGGCTAGGACGAGAGGCAAACGACTGTAAAACGGAAAAAGAAAAAATAATTCTTCCGCTTTTAGCCATAACGGAAAGCAGAAGAGTTCATTACACGAGTTTTTCCCCCTTTACTCATTTTTTTTTTTTTTTTTTTGCCTGTCTTGATACTTTCAGCTGTTAGCTATAAAAGGATCTTATGATTTATGGATCACTGAGTAGCCAGATGTAAGTCTTCTTTGACTGCACGTATTTCGTTTGCTAGATCGGTCAAGTGGCCAAACCACTGACCGTTAGGTGTATAAACAGTAGCAGGCATGTAAACATATCACCCACGACACCATAGCATGGTACTGTTTTACTCCAAACAAGCGAAGGTGACACAGTACATGGCCATACTGTTGCTGTCAAACAAAACAAGACACAATATCCGTACAAGATTCATTGCAGAAATACAAGCAGAGGTTAATGTAGATAGGCGATCTCTTGAGAACTGGAAATTTTACACAAACTGATAAGTTTTCTTTTTTCTGTACTTGAATTTATCATAGAATTTTATTCATCTTCATCTGCTCTTATTTGAAGCATGTGATCAAATGAATACAGACCTTTACTTTATTCTGACAACAGAACCCTATCTGGAAATAGAACAGACGTATAACAAGCTTGGAGGTCAAAACGTGACTAAGTGATTACCAACCTATTTTCAAAGACAAATTCACCAGGTCAGCAGGACTTAAAAAAAAAACGCGGAGTATATAATCTCCTGGGTGTCCTGTATATGGCACTAAAATGCCTCTGATAGTGAGGTTTCCGTCCGAGGGATCTGGGTAGTATAGAGTACTCTTTTATCATATTTACCCAACCCCTCTGCTCGGGCAGGATGTGACACAAGGTCAATTTTTAAGCGAAGTTTAAGAGGTTTGAATTCAGAGTTTTCCTTCTCCTAGACTAGTTGCCTCACGAAGGCTGAAGAAACTAGTCTGCCCTACTATTGACTCATAGCTGGAGGTAGAATAATTGGATTCATGCCTTTCCCAAGGGTAGTAGTGCTATGTGAAATGCAATTAGTCTCGGCCAGGATTTGAACTCGTGTCGCCGTGTCTATTTCCTACGACGGTAACCATTACACCACGGGCACCACGGGCACTCTTTTATTGGCGTTAATCTCAAGTCCGCTCTGACTAGGAGTGGTAGTACCTGATGGGGTCCCATCTATGAGATCTGTTTTAAAACTATTCACAAACACGCACACACGCACACACCCACCGGGCCAAAGTGGACCTGTGAGCAATGGCAATGAAGGGGTGCTCCGTATTCCCCAAAGCCCCGGCTTTACTGGAACCTCACCATTAGATTCTTTAGAGTTTCGGGGGAGTCTTACCCCTCTGCAGAGGTGCAGTCGGTGTATTCTACGGCCCCAGCTGACTGGGTAGTTTTCAAAATAAAAAAGACATTCCTATTGCAAAGTGAAATAATTTTTTTAATTATTGACTCTAAAATCTTATACTTCGTCCGTTAATATCAGAAGCCTGTTTACTAGAATAACGGTCAATGCTTCATCTACTAACCGATGTAGCAAACGAAATACTTGCAGTAAGAGGAAACTTTCATCTGGCTACTTAGTGATTCATAAATCATAAGATCCTTTTATAGCAAACAGCTAAAAGTATCAAGACAGGCAAAAAAGAAAAAAAGTGAAGGGAAAAACATGCGTGTAACGAACTCTTCTGTTCTCCGTTAAGGCTGAATTGTGAGATATACAGCTCTTAGCAAGTTTTCTAATGTATTTTTAAAAGAAGTAGAACACAGAAGCATTATTTAAAAACACCAAGTATACAGGAATATATATATATATATATATGAGGTACTACCATTAAATTCGGGGAATCATTCTATGAAATATTTACGAGCCCAAACAACTAGTTTTCATTGCTTCGTCGAAGAGTTATTCTAGCACTGTCACCACAAAATTTATAGCTTACCAAAACTAACGAAGATCACGTGGTGTAATGGTTATCGTAGTTGGAAATGGAAATGCCGAACAAAGTTCATATCATAAACGAAGCAGTTTGCATTTCACGAAATACCTTCGAGGGAAAAGTTTGAATCCTAATATTCTCCCTCCAGCTATGGGCAAATAATAGGGAAGAAAGGGCTTTTTAACCTTCGTATGGCAACCGGTATAGGACAAGAAAAACTCTGAATTCAGATCTGTTAAACTCCTTCTATAAATTGACCTTGTGTTGCATCCAGCTCAAGCGGAAGGGTCGGTAAATAAATTATTTTATCTCGTTTCTTGATTTTTTTTACACAAGTGTTTCTGCTAAATACAAATAATTTGCAAACCTCTAGATAAGATCCGAACAGATACTAAGACTTTAGGTCAAGGCGGACCTATGAGTAATGGCAATGAAAAATTACGCTACACACCAACCAGCTCTTCAGAACAGGAGCCTCACAACCAGGTGAAGCTTAGAGTCATACGCAGAACACCCTTTACAAGTGGAGGTTCTTACCGCTCAGCAGGAGATGCAATCAGTGTATTCCAAGTCCCTCTGATAACGGATGGTTTCGGTTAAGTTTTTTTTTAAATGGTATTTCAGCCTCTTGTATACTGGAATCTAAAATGTCTCACTATACTTGCTCTTAAGAATTAGTAGTTCGTTGCAGTGCAAAGAATTAGTATTGCATAGACGGTTCACTTAAAGGTTTTCGTATGAATGGTATCCACTAATTTAAACAGCAGCATACAAGTGTTCAAGGACCAGTTCAGCTACTATCAGAAAAGGTACGATAAGCTTGTTCACAACACAACCTCTGAGGGTTATTTAATGCCAAAGTCATGCTTATAGAAGAACAGTAGTGGTATTATTTAGCCTATAGCTTTGAGATAAAGCGGTTCATACGTTTCCCAAAAGTATTTGTAAGAATGGGAACGTAATTGCGTGACTATGTCAAGGTCTAGGGTGTTAACCGTAACGCTACGAGGACTCAACCAGTTTAAATTTACGGATTTTTGACAGATATTTCTCGCCCCGGTTCAAATGCCTCGATTTGAAAACGTTGATTTTTAAATTTTTAGCACAACTCCACATTTCTGAAGTAATTTGTTTTTTATTTAAGTAAATAATTATAAAAGCAAAATTATTTTTGGCGCCTAATTTAACACAAGGGCGAAAAATTATTAATCACAAAACTCTTTATAAATTTAGTGACTTTGATCTACACAAAGTGGCCTTCATTTAGAGATAAAACAAAGCTTCACAAATTGGTGCTTATCATTCAGTTATATGAATCAATTTAATTTTGTTCCTAAATTTTATTTACATGATGAATTCATAGTATATATATATATATATATATATATATATATATATATATATATATATATATTCATTTATATATATATAAGCAGGGTATAAAATTTAAAAAAATGTGATATTTTTAGGCGAAGTACTGCAGGTTTTAAATGAGTTCTCCTTCTCCCAGACTGGTTGTCTTAACTATTGTTATAAATCCAGTTTGCATTACTACCTACCCAAATTATATTTATGATTTTCCCCATGAGCATTAGCACAAAGATTAAGACGTTGAGATTGGTATGATTCAATCGCTTCTCTTTACTGAGCTTTGGATAAAGAGCAGAATATGGAAAACAGTTTAGGAAAGAGAAAACCGAATTCAAACCAGCTGTACTTCGGTTAAAAATTGACCAAGAATCATATCCTGCTCATGATGTAGGTATAAAGTAAAAACTTTAATATAGAGGCTAAAACTTCCAAACATTGCTATGCACATCTATCTCAATACAATCAGGAAAGAATTTTAAAAAACCAAAAATAAAAAACGCCATTTTGCCATCCCGTTTGTCTCTAAATATATATACCAATTACCACCACTACCACACCCCACAAAGAATGTGTTAAGATGAAGGAAAAAAATTGCGTTGTCAACACCGATAAGGCCTTTTTCTTCTGTCATTTCACTTCCGATGACAAAACATTGAGCTCGAAAACTACAATAGCTGAGTGAAAGCGATATCTGTGTGTCTAAGTTTCGTTTTGTTTTCAAGGTCTTTTAATAAAATATCTTCCGTTTCCTTAACGTTTTATTTGTCTTTAGAGCTTGTCACTACTTAAATAGAAAATTCTCTTTACAAAATCTACAATGCAAACACAGTTGTTAATAGCATCGTACACGAAAATGTATACTACCTTCTAATATTACTTAAACCAACTTAAACATTTGTATAAGAAGCAGCAACAACAAGAACCACAACAATAGCAACAAGAAAACAACCTCTACAAGATTAAAGAAATAATTACTCTCTACAATAAATTGGCTGCTAGAGTTAGTAAGACCACACAAAAAGTAAAAAAAAAAGAAAAAAAATAATCAAAAAGTTAAGAAATAAATAAATTTGCGAAATTCAACCTCACACCGAAAGAAATAGGCTTGAAAGATATAACAATAGAAGCAGCAATTTTTTTTTAAAGCATAAAAAACGAAGCAAAATTTCAACGACTAAATCAATTAACAAAATACTGGAAACAAAAAACCAACATAGACAATGCGCACAAAGATTTTGAAATGCTGATATAGATATAGAAAAGATGAATTGGTGACTGAAAAGTTCTGGACGAAAAACATAGGCCGGAGGGGTTGATAATTGCAGTACAGGACCAGAGCCCACCGACTTCAAACTATCAGGTAAACATCATAAAAACGGATTAAAACAGGGGGTGCCCTCATTGTGTAATGGTTAAAGCGATAGACTGCGGAATCGTAGTAAGCGAATTCGTACTCCAATCGCGCTATTACGTTCACCTTCGGGCAAATACCCTTGGGAGAGGTATGAACCCCCTTATCCTCCCAGCTATGGGTTAAATGGTACTACTGATGTTCTTCTAGGCGAATGGCTCTGGCATCAAATAACCTACAAAGGTTTATATGCCATTAAACAAAGAAACCAAATCAAAACGGATTAAAACTAATATGTAGATTGAGCAAACAAAAATCTGAAACTGTTAACCACTTAGTGTCCGGTCGTCGAATTTTGACATTGAGAGAATACGAAGAAAGTCATGATAATATAGGACATTATTTTCATAGAAAAATATGCAAATACAGTGGAATACAGAAATCTGAAAAAGGGTATCAACAACAACCAGAACCAATAAATGAAGCAAAAATAAATGAATAAATAGATAAATAAAAATATAATACCCTAGGACTTTGATATCTAAAATAATAGGAAAATAAAGAGCTATAGACGATATATAGTGGTTAAGAACTATAAAAGAAAAATATGCCTTCATATTGATATGACAATGCCAACAAATATCGCTTAAAGATTATCATAAAAAAATATATAAATGCAAAGACCCGGAAATAGTGGGATCCCAACAGGATCAAGAAAAGGACATATAAACACATTAACAAAATATCCAGCATTCTCAATCAATATGAAACACAACAAATGCACTTTGTGGGACTGCTCATCTTCTTAGGAGAGTACTATCAATTTCACAAAAAAATATCATCCCAAAGAGATAGCAAAAAAAAAAAATCCTCAAATTAATAGAATATAATCACTACATTCCCTCAGCCTACATCTAAGACTCTTTAAAGGATTGTGAGAAACCGAAAGTAAAGCTGAAATTGAAATAATAGTAATAATAATGAAAATAATAATGATAATATGCTTTTCTTTGAATATTAAGTATCAGTTTAGTTTATGTCATTTGGAGAGAGAAAATAGGGAAAAAGAATGTGATAGTAGCAGACAGAAGTATCTTTCCAGTTAACATGACTTGAACTTTTTGACTAAAACCACTAACCAGTTACAGATAAGGATGATATAGCATACTTGAAACACAGAACATAGATCATAATAAAAGAATATTATCATATTGCTCAGGGTTCAAACTTAATAATATGACATGCAACAGTTTTTTTTTTAAAAATGAAGATGAAGAAAAAAGAACAGCTGGGATTTTAACTAAGTTAAAACTTAGCAAATTTAAGGCGGATTTAGTTTTATTTTGTAACCCGCTGAGGTGCTTTCCACCCTTTAAGAGTATCTGGACATATCTGTGTCAGAAGTGCATATAATAAACAACCTCAGGTCTGGTAGAGCCACAATATACTACCCATGAGAAAAAATGATATATCGAAAAGTAATTCAGCGTGTGAACCTGACAACAGTTTTTTATTTCATAATCACTAGGTGCTCTCTAGATTGCCAAAATGGGGGACGTGTGGCATCCTGCGAATGTTAATTGTTTAAATTTCAGGTACATGAACAACGAAATAAGGAACCACTCAGAGATACCAACGAAAGAAATAGATTTGGGGAGTCAACAAAAAAAAGTACTTTATTGTTATCTTAAGAGCAGGTCTACACAAAAAGGAATGATAAAAATTGGGTCCGAAGGAACTAGAATTACTACAACAAACCAAGAATAATTTTAAAGAAGGGTTGGTTTTCAGACATTGAGATACTTGAAATATATCAACAAATAAGGAAGAATATCAACAAGATTCCACTATAGAAAACGAAAGGCTAAATACTGAAAAACAACAAAAAATAAAATGACCGAATTGTAATGCAAAATAAAGAAAACCGAAAAACTCCAACAGTACAAAAGTTAACACCACAAGATAAAAGAAATGTTAATGTAGAAAATTATGACTAAAAAGAAGACTACATTACCATCTCTCACGAACCGAGATAGGAAAAGTGTCCTGGTAGGAACCGTAAAGATAAGCAAATTATTAGCAAATATACCAACGGACAATATCACTGTATTAAACGGACAGATCTTTTTGAAATCAAAATAAAATTCTCAAAATATACATAGGAAAATGATGTCCGTATAGCAGGGAGAGCACAAAAAAGTAAATATGCAATTTTTTTATGGCTTTGTTCATTCTTTATCGATTATATCAAATGCCTGACCAGAATTTAGATTTTTGGAAGACTTCGGGGCACATTGAAAGTAACATGAAGAAGTGAGTTTACAGATAATTAACAGTGTATGTTATGTGGTCACAGAGATTAAGCGGGTAATTGCATAATAAGCGAATGCAGCAATCTGGCACATAAAAGAATGCAAAACAAGACATAACTGGGTAGGAAAGGTAATCCTCTTGGAATTGTGCAAGGGGTAAAAATGTAAATATTTGCACAATGGTATTTGCACAAACCAAAATCAGTCCGAGAAAATTAGTCGTATAAAATTCTCTTAGACTTTGATATACAAAGAAATTCGCAAACCCGGGCAGAAGACAATCCTAATTTTGATTATTCTTCTATTTTAAGGTTATTTTTGATTTGATTATTTGTTTTAATGACATATTAAAAATTTTGAGTCATTTAAAGATAAATTATGTTAATATATATACACTGCAAGTACGGATTTCCCTGACTCTCTCTCTCTCTCTCTCTCTCTCTCTCTTTATGACTCCCCTTTTCTCTTTCTCGCTATCCCTCTCTCTCTCACTATATATATATATATATATATATCGTCCACAGCTCCGATCACAACCTCCAAACTTTAACCTATATCCATACCGAATAAATGTATATTACTTCTTGCTGGTCGGCCAGCAATGGTACGTCCATGCGTAGGGGTCCATAGTTGCTTCCAGGATTAGTTCCGTATAGCTCGTTGAATTCTAGTTAGTTCCCATAATTTTTAAGCAAAATTGTTGTAGTTAAAATTATCTTTAAACAAGTTAGAGTTCATTTATTTGCACATAGTTTAATAGTTTCAAGTTCTGCTATTCAATACTAATTATTTTCTTTTATATTTATCATTTAGCTGCATACATTTAAATGGTTTCAGATCTTGCTATCGCTGCGCAGGTTATCCTCAATCACCGCCTTCTAGCACCTTTAAGATAAAATATGGTTAGGTACTTGTCCATTGGGCTAGTGGGTAGAATGTTCGCCTATGGCTCGGGATATTGGGGGTTCAATCCCACGTTGAGTCACATCAAAGACTCAAAGAAATGGTACATGATGCCTTATTGCTTAACACTCAGCATCAGAAGGTAGGGATTAAAGGTTAAGTGGAACAATCCAGAGAAAGGAGTTGCGCCCTTTCATACACCTCGGTGTAATAGCTAATGAAAATGCAGCTTACGTGTCACCCCCGACTACGATCACTAACTTGCTTTACTTGTTTGCCACAAAAGTAAGTTGACGAGTACGGTCAGCACAGTCATAGTTGCATGGGCTTGAAATGACCAGACGATTTATTGGATTAGGCCTCTAGACCACCCGTTCAACCCAGTAAATGCCAAAGTGAAATATTGCAAGTAACGTGACCATTTCGGTCGCCAGGTAACGGACTGTTCAGTTCGATGAGTTCCGTCCGCAAGCATTACGGGTCGCCACTAACGCCCATCATGTGGCCTCATTGGAAGAAAGAGATCATAACCCTTTTCAGAGGTGCAGTTAGCGGATTCTACTATCCTAGCCTACAAGGCATATCTAATTTTAAGTTAATTTCAATTAAAAATGAAAAAAAAAATCTTGAAACTGTTTTGAAAATTTATATCTCAAAAAGCAAGATCTTCCTTTTTCTTAAAAATTAGATTCGTAATCAACCATCGTTAACCAGTATGACTTAATGCAGAAAGGTATTAATCTAATGCAATAAATTCAGAGTTGTAACTAAAGTAAAAAAAAAAAAGACAAAAACAAGTTAACAGAAGCAGCTTTTTAAAAATTCGATCATTTTTCTGGCTCTCTTATTTTTTTTATATCTTCTTTAAAATTATTCTTTTGATTCTTAAGTCATTTTTTGGTAGATTCTATTTTCTTTTTCAGATACTAATTTATTTATTCATACATTTTGCTACATCAGTTTTTAACTTCAGAGGAAAGGTTACCGACATTTAACAATTGTTAACTGCAGACGATAATTTACCGGAATTAAACAATTATTTACAGTTGTTAACTTAAGCAGATAGGTTACCGACATAAAACATTTATATTAATTAAGCAATGAAATGATATCCGCTGGCTCAGTGCGATAGAGAAGGACATTTATACATGTTATCTCGCACTCATATATACACCCACTCCCTCAATATATCTCGTAGCACATATATATATATAGTCATCCACAGACAGATCTGTTTCGTTCTATCAGAACTCATCAGTGTGGCTAGACAGTAGCTTCCCGTAGCTGGGATCGAAAACCGGTTGACTCAAACGAGAAGCCAAAGCTTCTAACCATTCAGCCACGAGGAGTGATTAACTGCGAAGTAAATTTTAAACGGTTATGAATCACAATTACAATTGTTTACATACATCCGTTCAACGATATATATATATATATATATATATATATATATATATATAGTGCTAGTATTTAACCCACAGCTGGAGGTCATAAGGAATTCATACCTTTCCCGCGAGTATTAATCCGAAAGTGAATGTCATGGAACGACTAGAGTTCGAACTCGTTTACTACGATGTCATTCTTTTGGACTCTCCCAAGATTAGGGTAAAACAAGGTCGCAACAGCCGATCATCTAATGAGCATTGTATCGATTTTATGAGGAAAATCTTCGAATTTGTTATGATAACTACTAAATTAACAATATTGCTCATCAATGATTATCAAAGACGATAATTAACTATTTCAAGCTAATTAGATAATTTCACAAATGAATTGTTTATAGGGCCAAATGCTTGTTTACTGCCAGCAACACTTTTTGAATGGGCTGTCAAAAAAAGAATGGCGAATTCAGTGTGCCAAAAATCCTCCAAATAACACGCCTCAGATTTTGAATTAAGAATTTTTCCTTCTCTTGGACTGGTTTACCATCCAAGATTGGTCTGGCTCATCCTTTTATCCATAAATGGAAAAACAAAAAGCATTAAGGCGAAGAGAAATGCCAACAGTCACGTTTAGAATCTGAATGCGAATCGCCAAGTCCATTTTCTACGGCGATAAATATTATCCCATTCCTTGCTTCCACGATGCTATTGATGCAATATATTTTGCCAAGCGATATGTGACGAGAGTGACGGCGATTGTCACATATCAAATGCTCACATCACGTCAGTTTTGATATAATCAGGTTAGCGAGTCATTTTGATGTGTTCATTAACTCATCCCCAGGTAAGAAGCAGTGAAATAATTCTGCAAACTAGCTCAGCGAATTTTTGCAGTTGTATTGTCTTAAAGGTACTCATGTTCTGTTGGAAAGACTATGGAAAAATATAAAACCAACAATAATTTTTTATGTGATTGGTTTGGTTTCATTTGATGGCATATTGACCATTGCATGTTGTATACTGGCATATCCTGTTAATACATTGTTGTATAGTAGTTCGTACCACGTGACTTCCGGTATCGCGGAGGTATAAAAGACGTCGTGCTTCTTAAGCACAAGGGTTCTGCTAGATCTCGGTCAGTAAAGTAAAGTTAGCGACCATAGTCGAGGGTGACCCGAAGGCTCCCTTTTCGATAGCTACTACACCAAGGTGTAGGGGAGGGCGCTACTCCATTCCCAGGATTGCTCCACTTTACCCTTGAACCGTACCTTATAATGCTGAGTGTTAAGCAAGGTGGTATCAAGTACCATTTTTAAAGTCTTTGGTATGACTCGACCTGGGATTGAACCCAGGTCTCCCGGGCCATTGGCGAACACTCTAACCGCTGGGCCAATGTCCCGGTATAAGTAGTAAGACCAAATACGGACGGGTAAAAAAGGGGGTGTCCTCGTGGTGTAATGGTTAAAGCGATGAACTGCGGAATCGTAGTACGCGAGTTCGTACTCCAGTCGCGCTATTACGTTCACTTTCGGGCAAATACCCTTGGGAAAGGTATGAACCCCCTTATTCTCCCTCCAACTATGGGTAAATAGTAGGACGGACTAGGTTCTTCAACCTTGGTGAGGCAACTAGTCTAGGAGAAGGAAAACTCTGAATTCAAAACCTGTTAAACTCCGCTTAAAAAATTGACCTTGTGTCATATCCTGCCCGAGCGGAGGGGTTGGGTAAATAGTACCAAATACGGACGTAACACACACAGCGTGAAACTTATAATATTTGCTGGACTGTACCACTTCAGTTAATAAATAATTAACTCTTTATTTCATTGAGTATCTCTTCCTTACCATGATACAACATACATATATTGTAAATATGTATTATTTGTAAACATATTTTGTAGATAAAATCTTTAAACGATCCTGAATTCGCCTTTTTGCTCACAGTTAAAAGATTTAAAGTATTACTATTTACAAGGTGCATACGATAAGTTTCCAGACTTTTTTCGTATGGGCATTTAAAATTGTTGGAGACTCTGGAAAATCCAGTATGTTATTGCTATACATCTTATGAGATGACAGACCAATTTAATGATTTCACCTTCAAATGAACAGCTACAGCAGCAATTGGAATACACCTACTAAAGCCTGGTTGTCACAGCTGCTGAATTTCAAAAATGCAATCTGACACTTTAGAAGAACGATATGCAATAAAATTCTGTTTTAAACTTGGAAAAAATGATACCACAGAAACGTATGGAATGCTTCAGACTGCTTTTGGAGCATCTTGCATGAATCGAGCATCAGTTTCTGAGTGGCATAAGAGATTCAAGGAAGGCAGAAAATCTGTGAGGGATGATGAGAGGTGTGGGAGGACTAAGGAAGTCAGAATACCAGAGTTGATTGGCCAAAGGATTAGGGTTAGGGATACTATGTTGAGGTTTTAAGGGAGTTCAGGAAGAGATTCCGTCGGAAGAGGCCAGCACTCTTCAAATCAGGACAGTGGCATTTCCACCAGGACAATACACCAGTCCACAACTCCATCCTTGTCACAGACTATTTGACCAAGATGGGCATCAAGACAGTTTCTCAGCTTCCCTATAGTCCAGACCTTGATCCCTGTGACTTTTGGTTATTCCTTAAGCTCAGAGGCTGTCGTTATGAGACAATTGAGGAGATGAAAGAGGCTGTGACGAAGGTCATTGACACACTCAAACAAGAGGACTTCCATGGGGCTTTCCAGAAGTTGTTTGAACGGTACAACAAGTGCATTGCAGCCGGAGGAGATTACTTCGACGGGTACTAGAGTTTCATGTGTGTACTCTCAATAAAAGTGCCCATACGAAAAAAAGTCTGGAAACTTATCGTATGTACCTCGTAACACTAATAATTCTGTTCAACATGTATCACTCATTTGCACACAGTTAAATGGTCCCATTTATTGTTAAGTATCACTAACTATCCAATTAAACATCAGTCATTTGTTTACACATAGTAAAGTGATCAAACAGTTCCCTTTTCAAACAGTTTGATTTAGCATAAGTCATTTGTTTGAACACTATTTAAATGTCTAACTGTTCTATCTGACCCATAGATTGGACCCAACAGATGTTACTACTGTTGGCCAGAGGGTACCTGGGAGCGATGGCAATGAAGGGGTACTCCGCATTTTCCAAAGTTCTAGCATGATTTTTGATGTAAGGAATGAATGGTGCATTTCCAGCAAGGTATGAATCCGAAAGTGTGATACTATAATATGAATTACATATAGCTTTAATCAATGAAAATGAATTAATCAGTAACATCACACGGTGCATTGACTCTTGTTGTGTAGTGGGCTGTGTACATGATAGAGTTCCTATGTTAAATGTCCATTGACAAAAGCTCACTGTGCACTAGACCATTAACACAGAAACTTTTATCAATGGAAGAACTCTGTCAAGTTCAAGTACTTTCATTTTCTTAATACAGAGGACTGTAGGGAAGCTCCACATCGACGTTCAAGCGAAAGTAATAACACCTGAATATACAGTGATCAATAAACTTGTTGAAGCATTGAATAAGCTGTCCGAATTCCTTGCAACAAGATATATCCTGCAAAACGAGGTGTCCAGTGTATGATACTTAACTTCATCTTATGATGCAGCTCCAATTTTGAAAATCTATGGAGAATGGAATATCCCATTGCCATTTCTACCTGGCTAACTCTGACCCAGAATGGTAGTACCTCTTAGGGTCTCATAAACGGATCAGATAGGATTGTTGAAAAAATATTTATGTTCCATAGGAATACTTGACATAACTGTA
The DNA here is from genome assembly GCA_963585895.1 of Sepioteuthis lessoniana. Classification (NCBI taxonomy): domain Eukaryota; kingdom Metazoa; phylum Mollusca; class Cephalopoda; order Myopsida; family Loliginidae; genus Sepioteuthis; species Sepioteuthis lessoniana. The sequence continues at coordinate 109,112 of CAUZXS010003899.1, read as the reverse complement.
AATTATTTGTATATAGAATAGTTACATGAAGCTACATTTTTTTTTACTTTAAATTAATATTAGTTACTTAAAACCATATACAGAATCGTTATTGCTGCTATGGTTTCTTTTAGTAGGCCGTATGCTAGTAGGATTTGTTCCATCTTTCCTCTGTGAATGGAATCGAAGGCCTTGGTAAAGTCGACAAATAGTAATGTCACCTGTGGGTTTTTTGCCCGTACGCCTTCAAGGATTCTACGGATGGTCAATATTTGTGAGGTCGTGGAACAACAAAGTGAAAGTACGTTCACCAGATGGAGACAGAGAATACTTCGACAATGTAGAAGGAGTACTACAAGGGGACATGCTAGCTCCATACCACTTTATCATCTGTCTAGATTACGTGCTTAGAACATCAATTTATAAAATCAGAGAAAACGGCTTTGAGCTGACAAAGAAATGTAGCAGAAGGTACCCCGCAAAGAGAGAGGGTCAGGGATATCCGTGCTGGCGGCACGACATGATGATGATGATGAAAACTATATAACTATATACAAACAAATGACTATTTCTAGATAAATATAATAACTTAAAGCCAAATAATTATAATGATTCGATACGAAAGGTTGTTATCACACGAATAAGCAAATTATTTTTTATAGAGTAGGACTACTTCATGCCAAATGATATTGAACTATTTGTATTAAGAAACACAACTTGAATCTATTGTTGTTTAGCCAGTATTCTTGATTGGTTTGGTTTCTTTGTTTAAAGGCATGTTAACCTTTGTTGGTTATTTAATGCCAAAGCTATTCTCCAAGAAGAACAGTAGTAGCTGGGAGAATAAGGGGGTTCATACCTTTCCCAAGGGTATTTGCCCGAAAGTGAACGTAATAGCCCGACTGGAGTACGAACTCGCTTACTACGATTCCGCAGTCCTAGTATTATTAGTAATAACTTGAAACTATATAACTGTGCAAATAAATGACTTATTAAATAGAAATAATTACTAGAAAACATATAATTATTTGTATCAAATAGGACTTATTGAGAACATATCACTATGCGACTTATTTGTATGAGATAGGAATATTGACAATGAACGAAAAGTAAAGAAAAATATTATGAATGATATAAAAATAAACTGTAAAAGATGAATAAAGGAAGACAGAAAAAAGTTTATTATCAGAACAGAAAATTGGATAACGGCACGAAAACAAAGGGTTTAAATAAAATCTCATTAGATAGATAAAAAGCGAAAGTGATGAAAGAAGAAATAGGAAAAAATAAGAAAAGGCGAAGAGGGAAAACAAAAATAAATCAATAATAACTGTTTAAACAAGAAGATGATGATGATAATGAACAACAACAACAACAACAGGAACTTGTTAACTAGAGAACTTCATTGTTCCAGCAAACTAAGAAGTAATATTAAAAGAGAGCGAAATACTGATACTTTGTTGAAGAACTGGTGTAAAAAAAAACTCCCAAATGAATCATATAATAATAATAATAACTTTGCTATCCCAGATGACCACAGAATAAAACTGACAGAATGTGAAAAAAAGGATAAGTACTTCGACCTTGCTTGGGAATTGAAAACGGTGACAATTATACCAATTGTAATTGGTGCTTTTGGAACTGTAACTAAAAATTGCTAAACGGACTGGAGGACTTGGAAGTTGGCGGACGAGTGGAGACCATCCAAACTACTACATTATTGAGAACGGCCAGAATGCTAAGAGTCCTGGAGATTTGAGGACACTTGCTGTCACTCAAACTCCAGTGAAAGACCATCAGCTAACGCTGATGTGAAAAACTCTAATGCGTAAATAATAATAATAATAATAATAATAATAATAATAATAATAATAATAATAATAATAATAATAATAATGTGAAAGCAGCAAATTAGCACTGAAGGAGTATAATACAAGACACGACTAGGTGGGCAAGGTGATCCACTGGGAGACGGGCCAGAAATTTAAATTTGACCATATGATCAAATGGTATAGGCACAATCGAGCAGCTGACCTTGAAAATGACATACACAAACTCCTACGGGACTTTGATATATAAACGGATCACCTAATCTCGGCCAGAAGACCAGACCTTATAGTAATCAACAACAAAAAAAAAGAGAACTTTCAAAATTGTAGACTTTGCTGTACCGGCTGACCACAGAATAAAGCAAAAAGAAAGTGAAAAGAAGGATAAGTACTTCGACCTTGCAAGGGAATAAAAAAAGAATTTGGAACATGAAGGTAGCGATTATTCCAATCGTGATTTGTGATCGGTACAGTAACTAAAGGACTTGGAAGTTGGAGGACTAGTGGAGACCCCCCAAACTTTAGCATTGTTGAGAACGGCCAGATATTCAATCCTAACACCATTAGAATATAAAGAAAGGCATTATAAAATAGGACATTACATTCATAAGAAAGTATGTAAATACTATTGAATATTGGATTTTGAAAAATGGTATAAACACCAACCAGAACCAATAAAAGAAGCGAAAAAAGCAACTATTCTCTGGGAACCTGCTACTCAAACGGAGAGAAAAATAAAGAGGCTTGGATCAGATATAGTAGTGAAGGACAACAACATAAAATGCCTTCGAATTGAAGTACTAACAGATGATTGCATATGTAACATACGGCCAAAATATTCTGATGCATAAAATATACATATGTCCATACGCATAGGAATCCGAAAAACACGCGAAACACTAACGACTCTCTTGGTACACGTACGAAACTTTTATTACCTTCTTTAAGTTCAGGTTTTTCGACACAAGGAGAGAGAGACAATTTTTACTATGCTGACTGTTCTTCTATCGTCAGCTCTCAACTCACAGACTCAACCAGTGCGCGTGCGCACCCCGCTGTCCATAACTGGACTGGCCTCACCCAGGTCCAAAAATCAACTCGCTTCGTTCAAGTCCAAATCTCAACTCAATGCTTTTCTTCAAAATCACTAAGAATCCCAGCTCATCGCTTCCGGGCATGACGTCATTCATATCCCCAGTCTAATTTCCTATCAGGGGTTTTTATAGTAACATTTGTGATTGTCACATCCTCCCCCCGAGCGTGCGAATACATGCGTTAATGTGTGTACCTACCCATGCACTAATCCGAAAGGTTCTAAGCCTAACTAAACTGAAAGATAAGATATATAAAACGAAAAAGGATAATATAAAAAAAATCCTTCCGCAATTATATAACACATATCTGTCAAAGAGTAAATACACAGACCTGGAAATAGAAATAGCGATTATTTGGCACTATAAAACTTCCACTTTAGTGGGTATAATCAAGAAAGCGTGGGATAAATACATGAACAAAATATGTGGCAATTCCCTCCAGAGTGACATCCAAAATATGCACTTAGTGGAACTGCACATCTCCTTTTTTTAGAGCACTATCGATGTCAATAAAAAATATCACTCGAAAGAGACAGAAAAATAGAATGCCGATATACACTACCTTCCCTCAGTCTATGACTTGTGTAAAGACTATGTGAAGTATAGTAAGAAAACAAAAATTAAATCAAAAATTAAATAGAGGCACATAAACTCCTATGGGATTTTAGCTTACAAACGGATTACCTAATCTTGGCCAGACGACCAGATCTTATAATAAACAATGAAAAAAAGAGAGAACTTGCAAAATTGATGACTTTGATGTCCTGGTTGACCACAGAATAAAATTAAAAGAAAGTCAAAAGAATTGAATTGAAAAACTGTGGAACATGACAGTGACGTTTATACCAATTTTAATTGGTGCTCTTTGTACAGTCACCGAAATATTAATAAAGGGACTGAAGAACTTGGAAATAAAAGGCAGAGTGGAGCTCAGCCAAACTACTACATTATTGAAATAGGCCAGATTACCGAGAAGAGTCACGGAGACTAGAGGAGACTTGCTGTTGCTCAAACTGAAAGGAAAGACCATTAGCTACCGCTGATGTGAAAAACTCTCAAGGAGTAAAATAATAATAATAATAATAATAATAATAATAATCAGACTTTTGTACGCCTATTATATATACAACGCACCGTTGCAATTTCATTCTTTGCACAGTACTATAAAATTGCTCTTAGAGAATCACCCAATTTCCAAAAAACGAAGAAGGAGGAAGAAAAGAAAGATGAAAAAAAAGGGTTGGGAATGAATTATAAGAAAACAGAAAGTATAAGCCACAAAGGAAAAAAAGTTGAAGAAGGCTGTGCAATAATGTTGGAAGGGAGGAAAAGAATGAAAATAGAAAGAAAAAAATGAAGGCAACAAGTACCGCACAAAACAAAGGAACAGCAATAACAAAAACAAAAACATACGCTGCTCGAAGACAAAATGGATTCTCAAGAATCGGTTCAATGTCACGTTCATGGAATCCTGCTGGTCGAAAAACGAATCAGCAAAACCGCAGTCTGAGTGTTGGGGTTGTGTCAGATAATCGCTCATTAAATGTTTGGATGGCATGACCCCAACGCCATGGGCAAGCAATTTTCTTGCCGACCCGAATGAAGATTTACTGATTTGGGTGAATCAAGGTTGAGGGCAGCGACATACGAAAAGTGAGATTGGATGAACTAATTATTTGAGTATGTGGCAGCATGTGATTAGATAAATACCAGAAGCTGCTTTTTCTGTTCTTCAAGAAAAGAAGGAATGTTCTATATTTAATCGGCGGCAATTTTGGTGCTATGTATATCGCCGTACGATATAGACTCGGGGATCAGGGTTCAAATACTGGACAAGGCTGTTTGCATTTCACATAGCACTTTTATCCTTAGAAAAGGTATGGTTCTAAATATTCACCTTCCAGCTTCGGTTGATAGTAGTGAAAACTTGGTTCTTTAAATTTGATATGGCAACGGATCTGGAAGAAAAACTTTGAATTTAAACCGTTCTAAATCTAACCTTATATCGCATGCTTCTCGTAGGAAGGAGTTAGTAAATACATATTTGTAATCTGAAAAGAAAGAAGGTGCCCGTGGTGTAATGGTTATCGTCGTAGGAAATGGACACGGCGACACGAGTTCTAATCCTGGATGAGACTGACTGACAGCATTTCACATAGCACTAATACCCTTGGGAAAAGTATGAATCCAATTATTCTCCCTCCAACTATGGGTAAATAGCAGGGCAGACTAGGTTCTTCAGCCTTGGTGAGGCAACTAGTCTAGGAGAAGGGAAACTCTGAATCCAAACCTGTTAAACTCCGCATAAAAAAAATTGACCTTGTGTCACATCCTGCCCGAGCGGAGGGGCTGGGTAAATAGGATATGTAATCCGGAAAGAAAGAATGAAAATAACTTGAAAATATGAAGAAATTCAAAAAGACTATGTGAAAGATAAAAAATAAAGTTTTAAAAAATTAGAAAAGTCCAGGCAATAGAAATTTGAAAAGAAGTGAATATTGAAAGAGGAGATAAGATTTAAAAAAATAATAAAAGGAAATAAACATTAAAGAATAAGGACAAATAAGAAAGATTAGAGAAATAGGAAAAGAAGAAACGTTACAGAAGAAAGATGTATACCAGAGAAGAAAGAAAGAAAGAAAGAAAGAAAGAGAAAATTAGTGAAGAAGTCAATCTATAAGAAGATTAAAGTACGGTATTAAAAAAAAAGAAAAAGAATTAGTTAAAAATGTACAAACGATAACAGAAAGAATGAAGGAAAGAAATAAGGTAGAAATAAAAAGCTGAAAAATGAGAAGAAAATACATAAAGGAATATCTGTATAAATGTGGAATACTGAAATGTTTTTTTGAATTAAAAATTGAATGAAAAAATAAAGAACGAAAAACCAGAATGAAAAGTAAACTTGAATGAGAGAAAGAAAATAATTTTCTGTAGAAAAGCAAGAGAAGGATAGAAAAGATAAGAAAATAGGTAATCATTTACTAAACATGATTTAGTTTGTTATGAGGCCAGAATTAGGGAGGTCCCATTGAAATATTTGGAAGACAGAACAGGTCATAAAAACTGAACTTTTTCAAGTCAATCAAAGAAGTAACTGGGTGGTAAGTTTGTATAATTAAGTTTAACCAAATTTCTGAGGTGTTATATCAAATTCTTCCCAATATCACAATTTCCCCTCCACCTATTCACTTCCTTACTTTAAAACCAGAAGATACTACAAGAATGGCTCAATTAGAAAGTAGCAAAGAAAGAAAAAAAAATCAAAAAGTGCCAGAAAAAACACGCTTTCAAAATAGGCTCGGTTTCAGTTTCAGGTTTGGTTTGGTTTGGTTTTTTGGGTTATATGGCATAACAACCTTTGTAGATTATTTAACGCCAAATCCATTTTTATGTAAATAATCTGTTCTATTGAAAACAATTCAGTTTACCATAAGTACACAGTTTAATTGTCAAAAACATATCTATTTCAAAATATTTAAGCAGTTATATGTAACAATTCAGTTAAGTGTAAATACAGTTTCAATATCAAAAACCATTTCTATTTGAAATAATTCAGTTAAGCATAAGCACGCAGTTTAAATGTAAGTACGGTTTAATTGTCAAAAACACTTCTATTTCAAGCTATTCAGTTTACTCAAACAATTCAGTCTAGCATAAGTTTGCTGTTAGTTCTATTCAACCCATAGATAGGGCCCTATCAGGTGCTACCACTCCGGGCCAGAGTGGACCTGGGAGCGATGGCAATGAAGGGGTACTCCGCATTCCCCAAAGCTTTAGCATTGCTGGAACCTCACAATCAGATTGTTTAGTGTCATATCGAGGACACTCGTTGGTGGTGGTGGGGTCTTACCCCTCTGCAGTGGTGCAGTCAGTGTATTCTACAGCCCCAGTTGACTGGGCAAGTTTCAGTTTCAGTTCAAATAAAGTTTCTTTGTACTGATATTTCCTTCATATTGATTTGGTTTGGTTTGATTTGGTTTCTTTGTTTATCGGCAAATCAACATTCGTGGGTTATTAATAATAAAAAAAAGCTACTCCTGTAGAAGAATGTTTGAGATTTTCTTAAACCCATAGCTAAGAGATAAGGTTGTTCAAACCTTTCCCAAGGTTATTAGTCCAAAAGTGAACGTAATAGCTCGTTTGATGTTCGAACTCGCTTACAACGCTGTCGCAGTTCAGCCTTGACCCAGTTGGCTCAAGGTGCAGAATTCACCGACTGCATCACTGAGGAGGATAGTGAGGCTCCAGTATTGCTGGAGCTTTGGGAAATATGAAGTGTCCCTTCATTGCTATCGCTCCCATGTCCACTCTGGCCTAGACTGGTAGCACCTGATAGAGTCCTATCTATGGTTTGAATAGAAGTGTTTGACATTTAAACCGTGTATTTATGCTAAACTAGATTGTTTAAAATAAATTTTTTTTGACATCTACATGTGTGTAAACAAAAACTGTATTTATGCTAACTTGAATTGTTTGAAATAAAACTGTTTTTATGTATAAAAATGGATTTGGCATTAAATAACCATCAATCGTTGATATGCCATAAAACCAAACCAAACAAAGTTCAGCCCTTTACCCACTACGCAACAGGGACCCCCCAAAAAATGAGGCAACAAGCACAGAAAGTTATAATTTTTTCTCAGAAAATTTAATAGTTTTTCTTTGTTTTCTGTTTTTTGGTTGGTTGGTTTTGTTTTATGCAATATCAACCTTTGTAGGTTATTTAACGCCTAATCAATTTTTATGTAAATAATCAGTTCTATTTCAAACAATTCGGTTTAGTATGTGTACAGTTTAATTGTCAAAAACATTTCTATTTCAAACTATTCAGTTTATTGAAACAATTCTAATTCAGCTAAATCAGTTTAGCGTAAGTACAGATTTTGTTTACACAGATTTGGTTAAACAGTTCTATATATAACAATTCAGTTTAGTGTAAATATAGTTTCAATGTTAAAAAAAAACAAAACAATTCTATTTCAAATAATTCAGTTTAGCATAAGCACGCAGTTTCAAAGTAAGTACGGTTTAATTGTCAAAAACGTTTCAATTTAATCAAACAATTCAGTTTAGCATAAGTATGCCGTTTGTTCTATTTAACGCATAGATAGGGCCCTATCAGGTGCTACCACGCCGGGCCAGAGTGGCAATAGAGAGGTACTCTGCATTCCCGAAAGCTCCAGCATCACTGGAACCTCACGATCAGATTGTTTAGTGTCAAATCGAGGACACTCGTTGGGTGGAGTCTTATCCCCCAGCAGAGATGGAGTCGGTGTATTCTACAACCCCAGTCGACTGGGCAATATTTTTAATCGCCTATCTTAATCGTAATAATATGTATAAAATTCGGAACTATATATTGCAAATGTTCTTTTTTTATTTCTTTTTTTTTTTTAAAGATAATGCATTTTAAAATTACCTTTAAATTTCACATAAAGTGTGGCACTGTGAATTTTCTGTGCATTCCTTAAAACAAAAGAATGTTGGAAGACACAAATATTCATACGCGTTTTAGGCTTCTGCTCTCGATCGATTTTTAAAAAAGAGAGGCACCAAACACAGAAAGGAAAAATGCTTCTCAGAAAATATGATTGTATTTTTTCTTTTTGCTTGTTTTTATTTTAGCGCCTACTTTTAATAGTAATATATATATATATATATATATATATATATATATATATATGTATGTATAAAATTCGAACCTAAGTATTGCAAAGGTTCTTATATTTAAAGATAATATACATTAGAATTATCTCAGATATTTACTTAAACTGTGGCACAGTGAATTTTCCGTGCATCCCTTTGTACAAAAGAAGGTTGGAAGAGACAAATATTCATACGCGTTTTAGGCTTCTGCTCCAGATCGATTTTTAAAAAGGTCAAAGTCATAAATGGAACAAAAAACGACGTCATTGACTAGAATGATAAGCTAAAGCATGACTCTAACTAATACTACGTGACTCATGACAACGACTTGTGAAATGCGCCCAACCATCTGTGAAAACCGGAATGTCAACGACGCAGTAGAGGATGCGAAAATCATCCCTGAGGACGAAAGAAGTGGTTGGTGTTGTCACTGGTAAGAGAGTATGAGTGTGATTCCATTTAAAGCGTTAACATAGAATTGAATGGATATTGCGGTTTAGGTGATGCTAAAAATTGACGATTGTAAGAATCAACTCTTAAGCAGCCAAACATTAAAAAACAAGAACATGAACCAAAAAAGAACAAACACATCACACGGATATTATTGGCTGAATGTAACTTCATGGAAAGAGATTCCAAAAGAATAAGGTTTCTAATCAAGACGAATTATATTAAGAAATATAATCATCGCTTTCAAGAATCACAATGCTCATTTTCACTAATTATATATATATATATATATATATATATATATATATATATATATATATATATATATATATATATATATATAGTTGAACAAACAAATCGTTAAAAGCTTTTTTCTAAACTCATAAAGTGCTCAATACCAGTTCAGTAGAGTAAGATAAAACCTAAAATGAATGGATGTTTACTCACAAATCTGCCCAGGTCATTACAATTAGTTTAATGAATTTAAAGAAAATATAATCCTCAGATGTACTAACCTCTCTCTCTCTCTCTCTCTCTCTCACTCTCTTTTTTTCTCTCTCACACACACACACACACACACACACACACACACACACATATATACATATATATATATATATATATATATATATTTGGTCAGAATTTTAATTTATTATCATTTTACATTGAGCTCTCAATTGGATTTTGACTTACGTGGGTATTGAAGAAATTAGAATTGTTCCCACCATCGGCTGATTTGCCGTTGGATAATATATATATATATATATATATATATATATATATATATATATATATATATATATATTATTTACCAACCCCTTCGCTCGGGCAGGATATGACACAAAGTCAATTTTTAAGCGGAGTTTGACAGGTTTGAATTCAGAGTTTTCCTTCTCCTAGACTAGTTGCCTCACCAAGGCTGAAGAACCCTAGTCTGCCCTACTATTTACTTATAGCTAGAGGGAGAATAATCGGATTTATACTTTTCCCAAAGGTATTAGTGCAATGTGAAATGCAATCAGTCTCGTCCAGGATTTTAACTCGTGTCACCGAGTCCACTTCCTGCGACGATAACCATTACACCACGGTCAATATTTTAATTTATTATTATTTTATATTGTGCTCTCAATTGGATTTTGACTTACGTGGGTATTGAAGAAACAAATCCTAAATTAGAATTGTTTCCACCATCGATATGCCGTTGGATTATATATATATATATATAGAGAGAGAGAGAGAGAGAGAAAGAGAAAGAGAGAGAGAGAGAGAGAGAGAGAGCTCTGATTCTTTTTAGAATAGGTTTATCTACAAAATAATCACTCAGTAGAAATGCTGGAGGTTTTGGGAATGTGGAGTACCCCTTCATTGCCATCGGTCCCAGGTCTACCCTGGCCCAGGGTGGTAACTCTCGATAAAGTCCTATCAATGGGTCAAAAAGAATTAAGCTGTGTACTTATGCTAAACGGGATTGTTTAAAATTCAGCGTTAAATGACCCGGAAAGGGTTGATATGCCGTAAAACAAAGCGACCCACCATTGTTCCTTGTACAAGAAAAAAAGTGATACAGTTAAACAGAAAACTGTAAGAGATTTTATATATTTCCCTGCAGCATTAGTAATAGATCTTAAAGAAATATTAACAAATAAAAGAAGACAAAAAGTAGCCGGCAAAATCAGTATGATAAATATCCATTAATTTCATCCCCTTACCTTGTTAGGCAGAATAATGTTATTCAAATATTACTGCCGAGAGTAATGCAATTTAAGTATTTACCAAAAATCTCAATTAATTATAACAGGAAAAGATTCAGTCATTAGACATTGATTTTTAACTTCAGAAATATCATTTGGCACTTGACTGGTTTTTGCCACAATGTTTTAAATAACTGCTTTGTTTGATATTACATAATTAAATACATCCTGGATATATTTTAAGTGAGCATTTTTACGTACAAAGAGATTGAAAAGAAGCTCTCTATTATGATTTATTTTTATATTAATTTCTTATTAAAATTAGAGTTAAGAAATAAATTATTGAATATCAAAATTGTGAGTTGATTTTCTTTCATCCTTTACATAACAAAATTGATATTTAAAAATTATTTCAGTCCTTCTAATCAACCACTACTTATAAAAGAGCAAGAATCTATCAGTTGCATCTGCAATTAAGTGATTATTTCTCTTTCATTATTTGCCCAGTCGGCTGGGGCTGTAGAATACACCGACTGCACCTCTGCAGAGAGGTAAGACCCCCCCCTAACGAGTGTCCTCGATATGACACTAAACAATCTGATGGTGAGGTTCAAGCAATGCTGGAGCTTTGGGAAATGCGGAGTACCCCTTCATTGCCATTGCTCCCAGGTCCACTCTGGCCTTTAGTGGTAGCACCTGACTGGGCCCTATCTATGGGTTAAATAGAATTAACAGCATACTTATGCTAGACTGAATTGTTTGAGTAAACTGAATAGCTTGAAATAGAAATGTTTTTGACAATTAAACCGTACTTCCTTTTAAACTGCGTGCTTATGCTTAACTGAATTATTTGAACTAGAACTATTTTTCGACATTAAAACTGTATTTAAACTTAACTGAATTGTTACATATAACTGCTTGAATAGTTTGAAATAGAAATGTTTTTGACATTAAACTGTGTACTTATGGTAAACTGAATTGTTTTAAATAGAACAGATTATTTACATGAAAATGAATTTGGCGTTAAATAACCTACAAAGGTTTATATGCCATAAAACCCACCAAACAAAGCCTCTTTCATTATATTGAGAGTTAAAATGTTTTCAGCCTTTCTTAATAACTAGTGATCACCTTGAGATATTTTACTTTTTATTTCTATACGCTGAAACCACGACAAGTGAAATCGTTTATAAAATTTTAAGTCTAATAAACCAAAGTCTGTTATTGTATTAATACTGATCAATAAATAATTATTCTTGATGTATTCTAGCGTTTAGAATTTAATACACTTCACGAAAATTAAATCAAATGAAAACGCATTTAACATTTTCGATTTCAAATTTAGAAGAAACATAAAGACGAAATTTAACGTTTTCTTAGTCTAAGAAATAGTAGTTCATTATCTCCTGGACTAAAATAATTCTCTGTTTTTATGATTATTTATGATGCCTGGAGTTATTCATCATAGTAATTTTTGCTTGATTAATTATTGAACTTGATTTATTGGGTATAATCGATTTAAAACTCTTTCATTCAATTGTGTAAACGTTCTTTTCTGTTTTATGCTTTTCAACACGCACTGGAGTCAAGAGAGAATTTTGTGAATCCTCGAGATTAGCAGGAAAAGACTTACCCTCAGACAAGAACAAAAAAAAAAAAACGCATGTCAATCCATCTTTGGTTATTCTATGTCAAGATGTTAGGGAATTGCTTTCATTATACATCCTATTTACATTATAAGAATTAAAATTATTCCCACCATCGACTTACTTGCCGTTGAATAATGTAAAGATATATATATATATATATATATATATATATATATATATATATATAGAGAGAGAGAGAGAGAGAGAGAGAGAGACAGACAGACAGACAGACAGAGACAGAGAGACAGAGAAAGACAGAGAGAAAGACAGAGAAACTGCTCTGATTCTTTTTAAAATAGGATTATCTACAAAATAATCACTCCGTTGAAATGCCGGATTTTTTTTTTTTTCATAGGACTTTGTTTTGCACACAGTCCTATCAAATATGACTGATTTTAAAACAAATATATTTGAATGATAGATTGGACCCTATCAGGTACTACCACTTCGGATCAGAGAAGACCAGTAAGAATTAGCAATCAAGTGGTACTTCACACTATCCATATTTCTAGACTTGAAACTTCACTCCAAGATGAAGTTTGGTGTCATACCATTTTGGGGGGAAGGGATCTTACCCTTCTGCTGGGGTATAAATTCAGCATATTCTTAGCCCCAACGACAGGGTGACTATGTGATTTTGAAAATAACATTTGATCAGAAATCATTACTGTTGTATCGAGGTAAGGAAGAGATACACAGTGAAATAGAGTTAACCATATCTACCAACCCCTCCGCCCGGGCAGGATATGACATAAGGTCATTTTTTAAGCGGAGTTTAGCAGGTTTGAATTCAGAGTTTTCCTTCTCCTAGACTAGTTGCCTTACCAAGGCTAAAGAACCCAGTTTGCCATAGCTGGAGGGAGAATAATTGGATTCATACCTTTCCCAAGGGTATTAGTGCTATATGAAATGCAATTAGTCTCGTCCAGGATTTGAACTCGTTTCGCCATGTCCATTTCCTACGACGATAACCATTACACCACAGGCAGCTCCTAAATATAAGTTTACAGTCTCCATTTTGATACAGCATCACTCGTTTTGTTTCTTTTAATATCATTGAAAACACCTGATACTGATTAACAAACACTGAAAACGAAATATCTGATTAGACATTGTTATACTTTTAAAGATCTGATAATTCACTAAAATATTCAACGTTTCATACAATATTGATATTAAAAATGGTCGATAGCTGCTGTGAAGTAGTTTATGGCTTAATTATAATACTTGGCCCGAAATTATGTTGCAGAAGTTAAAGACAATTTGATATGAATAGTGATGTCACTTTAATCGCTTTTAAATTGGATGTTTTGATATAATGATTGAATAAAAATCATGATGGTGAAATGATGGATCTCAAAAGAAATAGACACTTTCCATAATGATTGCTTTCCTAATCAGCTGGGACTGAAGAATACACCAACTGCTTCTCTGCAGAGTGGTAAGACCCCACCCCACAACAAGTGACCTCGATATGATACTAAGCAATCTGATGGTGAGGTTTCAGTAATTCTGGAGTTTTAGGGAATGCGGATTACCTAGGTCCACTCTAGCCCGGATTGGTAGCATTTGACATAGTCCTATCTATGGATCAAATAGAACTAAGCTGTGTACTTATGCTAAACGGAATTGTTTGAAATAGAACTGTTTTTGACATTGAAACTATATGTAAAAAAAAAAAAAACTATACTTATGCTAACCTGAATTGTTTGATATGGAACTGTTTTTAACATTGTGTTATGACCGATTATTAAGGGTCAATAAATAAATAACTCAACACGGAGTTATGAAGTGCCACACAAATGTATCCAAGTCTCTGAGGAGGGTTCCCTTGGTTCAACGTACACGAAGACAGGCAAGGTGCTTATTACAGCAGCAGCTCCCCGTTCTACCGGCTTAGTTCTTGATTAATATACCCTATCAGTAAGTCCATTATTCTGGTCATAGGTGAGTTACCAACAACACATTGAATCTGTGTATTTATGCTAAACTGAGTTGTTTGAAATAGAACTGATTATATGTATAAAATTGAATTTAGTTATAATGACCAACAATTGTTAATGTGCCAAAAAAAACAAACCAAGCCAAACCAGACCAAACCCATAATGATTGTTTGTTGTTTATTGTTTGATAAAGGAATTCATTCTTAAAGCTAGGAAAGAAATTATCTATTTCAATATTTATAAAAAGAATATTTTAGAGCTTTAAATCCAGATAAACTTTTCCAGTACGCATAATCTTCGTAAAAAAACATACTTTTGAATTTGACTATATCTATCAGAAATTCATAACAATTTACACATGAGATAAAATAAAATAAAAATGAAAAGAATTTATCAAAAGCGAAAAGGGAATTTACCAATAAGAAAAGTAAAATATATCCCCATACATTTTGAACTAATTAACATATCCCAATTATTATCCTATTCAAATTGAGGAAAAAAAATCATCCCACCAGATGTATTGCAGATTATCATTATAACTTTTAGAAATCACGCTCTGCCTAATTTCAGTTTTGGCCAGTAGTGTATATTCCTTATAACGTAATGGACCTTCTGAAACATTGTGTTTGAGATCCCCGATTAAAGTGAATCATATATACAGATTGCTCTAGAAGAATCATAACAAAAACTGCTAACAATAAGAACACAAAAGGGTCTCTTTCCGTACACTGGGTTCTATTTTGGGAATACCTCCCCATCTGGTTATTCTGATAAAGAATGAAATAGTCGGTGCAAAGAATGCCCATAATTGTTGTCAACTCTGGTTTTAGTGTGAATGAAAATCATGATCGTCATTTTTTAGTCTTAAAGAGATCATCATATGCATGAATACATCTTAAAAATGTTGGTCACCCAGAATCTTGGATCACTTACCTTGGTCATTGAATTGCCTTGGCAGAAATTAACTCCGCTCAAAGATAAAGCGATATTTGAAGTAATTAAACCGGCAAATGTATCAAAACTACGAAATTATTTAGCTCTTGTCAATTACAATTGTTGATATTTAAACAATATCATTTTAGGTTTATCTTACTTGCATATATTGTAAGAAAGGTGACGCACTTAGCATAACGATTATCATCTTAGGAAATGAAATCAGTGCTCCAAATTCAAACCTGAATGAAGCTGTTTGCATTTCCATGCGACCTAATACTCATGGAAAAGATATGAAATTATCTCTTCTACCCTCAATAATGGGTTCTCTAGCCTTGGTAAGGCAATCTGTCCAGAAATAAAAAAAATCTGGATAAAAAAGCATTAGTATTCCACTTAAAAATTGTCTTTGAGTAGTATCCAGTTCTTGGAAGAGGTGTTTGGTTAAAAGAAAGAATTTAACAAAACAGTTTCCTGGAAATAGGGAAATATTTGTATTTAAACAATCAAAGAGGCTGGCAATATCATCCAAGGTTTTGGTGCATGACAATTCTGATAATAAACTCATGATTAGATGATTTTCTGGTTAGAATAGGCACCATATTATCATATAAAGAGTATTTAAAAATGTTACCATTGCTATGAGCGTATCTTTATGATAAAATTTTAACTTATTTACCCATACACTTCCTGTCAGCAAATTATTGGCATCTTCCTCCGGTTCTCTCTGTAATATCATTTATGCTTTTTTAAATATAAATACTCTCGTAGAAATATAATCATTTTTAATCGCTTGTGAGAGATTCAAAAGATAAATTGACAGGTATAGTAAACATGTGGAGTCTGTTTGAATTTAAATCATTTGGATACTCCCATAATAAGTAAGTAAGTAAAGTTGGCGACAGTAGTCGAGGACGACCAGAAGGCTCCCTTTTCAATAGCTACTACACCGGGGTGTCGGGGAGGGCGCTACTCCTTTCCCTGGATTGCTCCACTTTACCCTTGATACATACCTTATATTGCTGAGTGTTAAGCAAAGAGGTTTCAAGTACTATTTTTAAAGTCTTTGGTATGATGCGACCTGGGATTGAACCCAGGTCTCCCGGACCATTGGCGGACACTCTACTCACTAGGCCAGCCGATATTTTGTCCAGTCGGCTGAGGCTAGAGAATACACCGACTGCTTTTTCTGCAGAAGGGTAAGACCCCCATCCCAACGAGTGTCCAGGATATAACACTAAAAGATCTGATGGGGTGGTTTTAGTAATTCTGGAGCTTTGGGGAATGCGGAGTATCCCTTCATTGCCATTGCTCCCAGGTCTACTCTGGCGCGGAGAAATATCACCTGATAGGGTCCTATCTATGGGTCAAATAGAACTAAACCGTGTACTTATGCTAAACAAGAATTGTTGAAATAGAACTGTTTTTGTATGCTAAACTGGATTGTTTGAAGTTGAATTGCTTTTGACATTGAAACTGTACCAACACTAAACTGAATTGTGTGAACTTGGACTGTTTGGTTAAACTGAATAGGTTGAAATAGAAATGTTTATGACAATTAAACTGTATACTTATTCTGAATTGAATTGTTTGAAACAGAACTGTTTATTAGAATAAAAATGGATTTGGCATTAAATAAACTATAAAGGTTGATATGCCATAAAATTCAAACACACTAATATTATGCTCGACGGTTTGCTTTGTTTTCTTTGTACAGTGGCATATTAACCTTCATTGGCTATTTAATGTCAAAGCCATCATTGTAGAGGAACAGTAGTGGTATGATTGAACTAATAACTGGGATGATAAGAAACCTCCAACCTTTCCCAGGAGTATTAGTCCTTAAGTAAACGTAATAGCCCGACTGGATTTCGAACTCGCTTACGGCGATGTTGAAATCCAGCACGTTAGGAACTACAACATGGAGACTTCTCTTAAACTTGGTGAAAGTGCGGAAGAAATCTATTTTGCCTCAAGAATACAAGGGTATCACGGGATTAAATTCAGATTGGGCGAGAATGATTAGCAGCAATTTGAATAGAAAACAATTTCCACAGTTATATCCACAGTGGGAAATTGATAATCTTTACTAATCACAAAAGAAAAAAATGCTTGAACTATGGACAGAATATCATTCTTATATCTGGGCAAGTTCTACTCATTTTATTTTATCCATTTGGATACGATCAGAACCGGTTTTGTGACATTCTGAGAGAGGATCTCTTCAAGTCACTTCAGCGCTATCATAACTAGAGAGTCTGTCCTGTCGCGACGTTCTTTGATGTTCAAATGAGTTGCATGCATTAGATCTAACCATTCGAAAGTTTCCTGCAATAACTCATGCTATGTCGAACTAGCGACATCCGTTCTTTTTTAATCTACCCGTTACTAGATGCATGTTGCCTGCCAAAAGCTTATTTACTCGAACTTCAGGATTCTGAAACAAACACCTTAATTAATGTTTTCCTCCTAGTTACCTCCATAGATTGACCATGTTTTCCATCATATAAGACACAGACTTAAAAAAAACAAAAATGATGTATCCTATTCACTGCCAATTTCGAAATGTACAATTATGGTTCTTGGATATTTTTCTCGACCCGCTTGTATTGCATACGTCTTATATATCTGCAAATACAGAAATAATTGGCTTACCTAATTGGGAAGGTGGATTTTTAAACAAAAAACCCAAATATCTAATCCTATCTTTGTTTGGATTAATACTTTCTTTTACCTTTCATTTGTCATTTTCTAAACTTTTAACTAAGGAACGAAGTGAGCTTAGCGTAACAAGTATCGTCGAAGCAAATGGAATAGGTGACTCAAGTTTAGATCCTGAACGATGTGTTTGCGTTTCAATTCAAACTAATTCCACTCGATAAGAATACAATTTTCAATTCTCTCCATGCAGGTATGGGAAAAGAATAGGACAGTTTGGTTTGTCAACAGGCCTGGGAGAAGGAAAACACTGTATTCAAACTAACATTATTCTGCTAAAAATTTGATAATGTGACCCATCCTACTTGGGGCAATTGGTTTCTTTGTATCAACGTTCGAGGGTTACCTAATACGAAAACTACCCTTGTAGAAGAAGAGAAGTGATACTGTTTAACCCTTTGGTGGAGGGATAAAGGATTTCATACCTTTTCCAAAAGTATTTGTACAAAGATAAACGTAAAGACTTGACTGGTGTTCGAGGTCGCTTACTTTGAGTACGCAGTCCACCACTTTTACCACTATGGCATAGGCATTCTCTCTGCCCGGGGTAGAGGTGTTGGGTATATAAATGCACTCTGAGAACAAGGATAAGCGGACATTTTTCGGTTTATGTAAGACTATGTAACACTTCGTTCCTTAGGGAAAAGTTTATTAAAAGACAAATGAAAGGTAAAAGAAAGTATAAATCCAAACAAAGAGAGGATTAGATATTTGGGTTTTTGTTTAATGAAAAATCCACCTTCACGATTAGGTAAGCCAATTATTTCTGTATTTGCAGATGTATAAGACGTATGCAATACAAGCGGGTCGAGAAAAATATCCAAGAGCCATAATTGTACATTTCGAACATTGGTAGTGAATAGGACATATCATTTTTGCTTATTTAAGTGTGCATCTTATATACGGAAGGTGATCAAAATAATCATGAAATATGGTTTCTCACCAACTTTAGTTAAAGCCAAAACTCATCATTCATGACTGCCTCGTTAATTATTATGTACGATAGAAATTCAACTTTATTTACAAAGATTAATTTCGTTTAACACAATACCATAAGTACGATTCACCCATTTTAGAAGTATTGGAGTATTTTCCTTTATATAATTTAAGGTATATATATTGTTAATTCGGCGTCGGCGATATGAGGCATGAACCGGTGGCCCTGTGGTAGAGTTTCGGTGGTTGTTGGTTCGATCTCTAGTGGTGGAGATCAAACCAACAACCACAGTATGCAGAAGCCGAAGCAGTACACCTGGGCCACCGGTTCATGCCACATATAGCCGATGCCGAATTTATGGGACCTAATAAGGTCGAAACAGCTGTTCAGTGCACCGCTTGTCGCATATGTAGGTGTGTGCCGAATTTTCTTGTCATGGTAATTTCTAACTTAATATACCAATTCCTCCATTCATGAGTATATATATATAATGCATAAGTTAAATTCTGAGTATTCTGTAGACAAAAAAAAAAAGAAAAGGTTTTTGTATATATATGTATTTGGTCAAATATTCTTTGAGAAATGAAGTGATAAATTATCATAGCTATTTCTAGCACATAATACCTGCTGTTTCTGGTTGGTGAAAAATCTAAAGAATAATCAGGTTAAAAGACTAATCACTGTCCAACTTCAATGATCGTGTCGGAACCGTTCATTTATTCGTGACTTGGCTATGAATAAGAAAATATATTATTCGGGTAAATTTTTCAATGGAAGTAATTTAAGCAAAATATTACGTTCCTGACGGAACTCGAAAACACCAATAATACAAACAAATGCTGGCGAGTTTATCTCCATGATAATTGCTCTCCGAAATATATTTGATCCCCACGAAGTTATAATCAAAGTTTTTCTTTGTTATTCGGTGAAAATTATCAAAACGTCCGACATATATCTACAAATTTTATATATAAAAAAAATTGAACATCACCGTCACTTTCTTTCATATGATCAATTGCTTACCGTACTGGCTCCGCATCCAGGGGTAAATAGGCAAAGTCGTTGCCGAATTATCCGTACTGTTAGGACTACCATCACTGCTGTTGACTCCGGCGTTATTTGCAGAGGGTGATACCGGGCTGGGAGTGTTTGGGTGTGATATGTTATGTTTGTCCTGCTGAGGCTCGCAAAAGTTCGCTTCAGGTTGTTGTTGCGGTTGATGCTGCTGCTGTTGCTGCTGCGTACAGCTGCTAAACTGAGGAATGTCTGAGTGGTCACTCACACTCCCCGTATAATCCCGGGGGCATGGGTGGTGGATGGGAGACGAGTTGGTGCCTTCGACCGCCGACGGTACCTGCGGCTGTTGATTGTGTCGCAAGTACGACGATGTGTCTTGTCCACCCTGGGTAGTAAGGGGTCGGACGTCGATTCTGTTGTAGGGTGGGAATCGCGGGTAGGCAGCCGCAGCGACCGCAGCTGCCGCGGCAGCATTGTGGTTGCTGAGAGTTGTTGGATAGCTATACTCGGTTATAGGCCGGGCAGTATGGTACCCATTACCATTTTGGCTTGGGTGGCTTGTCCCAAAAGATCCCATGCCCGAGGGCTGAAGCGGGGTGAGATAAGAGTTCGGTAGGTAGGTACTCATGTCGTATCGAAGGGTCTCCGTGTTGAAAATTTGAGAAGCGGCAACAAAAATCTACTAGTTTTGTCCGACCCTCGGATCCGACTAAATATCAACTATTTGATATGTTTTTTTCTCTGTGGATCAAGCTGGATCAATATTGATATGAATTTCTTAAATATCAATATCTTCACCAAAAATATCGATTTTCATAGAGATGTATATATACACTTATATATATATATATATATATATAATTTTTTAAAATCTATTCTTTTATAAGTCTTGATATATATATATATATTTTTATGTAAAGATCTATATATTTGATCATCAATCTATATGAATCAATACATATGTATGTTTATATAAATTTCTCTATGATTATGTATCCACAGTTTTGTCTCTATGGGTATGTGCGTTTCTGAAATCTGTTTTAAAGCGAATACCAAGTTTTTTTGGTGCTGTTATTGGTTTTGTTCTTTAGGTTCCGTAATGTTTTATATTTTGTATTTTATATTCGTTCTTGCAATTAAATATACACACTTTTGAACAATTTAATGGAATGGTCAAATCAGAATTTTTAGAGAGGAAATATTAACAAA
This sequence comes from Sepioteuthis lessoniana, assembly GCA_963585895.1. Lineage (NCBI taxonomy): Eukaryota > Metazoa > Mollusca > Cephalopoda > Myopsida > Loliginidae > Sepioteuthis > Sepioteuthis lessoniana. The sequence continues at coordinate 88,014 of CAUZXS010003899.1, read as the reverse complement.
TTTTTTTTTTTAAAGTCTGATGATTAAGCAATGAGATCAATGTAATGAAAACAGGAATTTTCCAAACGGATCTTTTGAATTTGTCCGTTCCAAAATTCTGTGTTTGGCGTCTTATATTCGTAATGAGGTCCTTGGTGGTCTGACTGGACAACTGGAAATCACGAGCAGGTAACTATCCAATGTAACGCCATGTCAATTCACTGCAAATAATAGAAAAAAGTATAATAGACGGTCATAAAAAAAACGTATAATAAACGATCATGAAAAAAAGTCAAACAGATTTTCTTGAAATTTAGATCTCGATCTTCCAAACTCATGGAGTTTATGCAAGAAAACTATGGTGTCTAATGAAATTAAAATTGGTAATGGATGTTATTACGTTGGTTGGTTTCTTTCTTTAATGGCATATCAACGCTTGTAGGTTATTTAATGCCAAACCCATTCTCCAAGAAGAACAGTAGTGGTACTATTTAGCCCATAGCTAGGAGGATAAGGGGGTTCATAACTTTCCCAAGGGTATTTGCCCGAAAGTGAACGTAATAGCACGACTGGAGTACGAACTCGGTTACTACGATTCCGGAGTCCATCGCTTTAACCCTTGAACCACAAGGACACCCCCTCGGATGTTATTAGGATTATTTTTAATGATTTCCGTCTTCTCACGTTTTTTGTCATATTAATCTATGAACATATTACATACAAAAAAGTTATTGATTTATATTAAATCAACTATGTTGAGCAGAATATCTATTTAAAAGGAAGGGAAAAAGCTTGATTATGAATTAGTAGACGCCAACCAATTTCTTTTTTTTTTCATTATTAAAACTTAATTTTATGAAGAAAAACAGCAGTGTTACAATTTAATTCATAGAGAAGGGTTTTAGGGGGTTCATATCTTTCCCAAGGGTTTTAGTCCAAAAGTGAACGTAATAGCGGAACTGGAGTTAAAACTCGCTTATTTCAAAGCTGCAGTTCAGCACTTTAGCCATGACACCACAGAACCTCCCACAAGCTTAATTTTTAATTTACACAGTCGGCGAAACTATGAATGAACTGAAACTCCCTTTAAAATAAGGGGCTTTCTTAGAATAACACTAAAATGCGTCTGGTGGTTAAAATAGAGCTTTGCAGCTCTGATGAGTATGGATCAATCATACTGGCCATTACTCCCAGGTACCTGCTTCATCGGAGTGGTAGTAACTTATATGGTATCATCTATGGATCAAATTTTTTTAAATTATTATTTGAAAAAAAAAAAGGCTCTCCTAAAATAACTACAGAAACATTTCAAATATGAACGTACACTGAATAGGATTCGCTAACCTCTTGGCATAAAATATTCCTTGACTGGTTGAAATGTCATTAAGATATACCAGTCAATTAATCATATTTCCTCTCATTTGATTTAATGATATAATCACTGATCAATGAAAAATATAATTGTCTTAGAACTGTGATCTACAGATAAATGGAGAGATTTAAATAGATTTGACATGACTTTATTTTATTAAGACCAATGAAGCGTAAACAACAAAAGAATAACAATAGTAAATATTTTCTGTGGAATTACAACCATGACAGACTATAATAATCTAGGTGTGTACCATAGTTATGATATGGCTATGTGTGAAACGTACATAGAATATTCAAAACATATATACATAGAACATAGGAATCCCGAAACACGAAAAACACTTACGACTTCTTAGTTCAGGTACGAAACTTTTTATTACCCTTGAGTTTAAGGTTCTTCGACATAAGGTGAGAGATACACATTTTTTCTATTCTGGCTTTTCCATCTGCCCCCACCCCGTCGCGTGCGGCGCCCGTAGCGCGCAAATTCGTCTGGCCTCAGCGAGTCCCGAAAGTCGACCCTTCACGTTCGGAGTCTAGTTCTCAACTACTGACTTTTTCAAATCTCCCAAAATCCTCCGCGAACGCTTCCGGTGCATGACGTCATTCACATCACCTCTCTGGGATTTTTATTTTGAAATCTGTGAGCGACACATCCTCCCCGCGCGCGCGTCAACACCTGTGCTCAAGTTGGCACCTAACTAACCCATGTGCTGAGCCGAAAGGTTATTTATATTACCATTATATTACTGGTGAAATTTGTAGCCCCATTCACAAAAGTTATAGAAACATCTCCTTAACTAGATTAATTGAGTAAATAGAATGAAACATGCAAAATTCAATTAACTTTGAGGTTTCATTTATTCTTGAGTGTCAGACTCATCGTACTTTTAAAGGGCAAACTGCTGGGCTGTGAGTGAAGCATTGTTTGCATTAAGAAAAGCCTCCGCAACGAATAGGATTTGAGATAAGGGGATTTTTGAAGCGGGGTAAAGCTGGCTTAAATTCGGTGTTTTCCTTCTCTTTGACTAGTAAAAGTAAAGTAAAGTTGGCGACCGTAGTCGAGGGCTACCCGAAAGCACCCTTTTCATTAGCTACTACACCGAGGTGTAGGGGAGGGTGCTACTCCTTTCCCTGGATTAATCCACTTTACCCTTAATACTTACCTTATACTGCTGAGTATTAAGCGAGGATGTATCAAGTACCATTTTTAAAGTCTTTGGTATGACCCGACCGGGGATAGAACCCAGATCTCCCAGACCATTGGCGAACACTCTACCCTTTTGGCTAATGAGCCGGTAGTGGTAGTAACTTATATGGTATCATCTATGGATCGTGTCACCAAAACTAAAGAAGCACGTCTGCTCTCAAATTAATCCATAGTTTGGGTTGAAGAACTTGATTCGTACCTTTCCATAGGGCTTTAGCGCTAAGGGAAAATCAAACAGCTTCGTCCAAGACTTGAACTCAGATCACCGATTCTATTTCCTACGACGATAAGCATTACACTCAATTAATCGGATTTCTCATCTTTGGAAGGGACATGTGGTGGTGTTAGTTTCATTGGATAAAGCACAGCAAAGGAAAATACGAGGGAGAGGCTGCACCTAGGGATTTCATTACTTATTGCTGCAAATCTTAGTAATCTAACACCTGCTTGGCATAGGTCACAGGCATCAGTACAATATTTAGTCTCGCATATGCGTAAGCATGCAGGGACAATAAAAAAAAGTTTACCTAGTGCAATGTCATCAAAGTATATAATAAGAAATGAACTGATTTTTCGTTTATTGATCATATAGCTTTTGTAAAGCAAACATTATGTTTAGTTTGGTTAGGTTTCTTTTTTTAATGATATATGAACTTTCGTCGGTTATTTGAAGCTAAAGCGATCCCAGTGGAATAGAAGAGGAACTCTTCAACCCCTAGTTAGTGAGCATAAAGGAGTTCTTAACCTTTCCAAGAGTATTAGTCCAAAATTAATCACAATAGTGTGACTGGAGTTTGAACTCGCTTATTATGATGTAGCAGTCCGGCCCTTTAGCTGCTATACAACGCTGACTTCTTTAAGCCATATGGAAGTGAATGAAGAGATCTACTTAGCTTCAAGAACACAATAGTAAAATGATATTAAATGCATTTTGGTTGTGATGGATTAGTTTATTTAGCCGCGCCTCCCACCAGACTGGATTTGACGCAAGGTTTTCTTTTTATCGTGGGGATTTAGGGGGACGTGGAGGTCACACACGAGTCGAGATTCGTGCGCTGCTAGACTAAACTGGTCATAGGGTCACTAAGTGCATTGGGAACCACGCTAGCGTTTGTTAAGACTCCCGGCAAGAAGCCAGGTTCATAGATTCACAAGACCCGAAGGTCTAGTGCAATGTGAATCTATGGTTGTCATAGATACTCCCTTCGGCATGTATGCCAGGTGGCCCAACCGAGGCCGGATACCCTCGTAGCAAACTCTGAAAGCGTGTAAGTATACTTTTCCCGAGGGTATTAGTCCGAAAATCAACGCAATACCGTGACTAAAGTTAGAACCTACTACGATGTCACTGTCCAATATACGGATATTACCCTACTGCACACCTTGTATTTCTAAAGGCTACTATAGTGTAATTAAAAATATTATATCTTCTTTCATAAATGTCCTGTCTCATCTGTCTAGATAATTATTCTTTTTTGCCAGCTTATTGACTCATAGATAAAATCTCTTCGTAACGTAATGGTTTTCAAGCTAGTCTTTAATATCAATTTCAACAGAATAATGAGTCCATTTCTCACTAGGTGCCAATCCTTCTGGCCTCTCGCCAAATCTAAACTACGCTTGATATTGTAGGGCACCTAACGTGATGCAAGGGTTAATGATAGTTCAATACAATTCTGACAATGAGTCTTATATTTCTGCCCTTGTCTTAAACTGACCCAGGATTAGGCAATGTCAACTTACTGATTCCTACGGAAGTACTGTATATGTTTTACTATGAAGACATCATTTTGATTATAATTACTTTGAAACTAGATAATTAATATCACATCAATCCAATTAAATCAATTTTTAATTGATTAAAGTCCTCTTGTTGATTTATGTTTTAAAATCTTTAATTTTTTATATTAATTAGGAAATTTTGTCTTTACTCTACTCAAATGAAATTCTTGTTTCAAACTTGATAGACCTTAACATTTCTACCACAGCTGTGGAAACGTAAGATGCCAAAATAGCAAGAGTATTTCCCCTTTAGCTGAAATCAAGACATTTTCCAAGCTTGTTTAAAAAATCGGTTACTCCATTTAAGTAATAATCGCTACAAATTAGTGAACACGGTACGTGAAATACAACACACTCAAATCTGGATCGTGTTTCTGTGAATTAATTAAATAGTCGTGTTATTTAGGGAGATAAGAATGTAATGTTAGAAATTGATACTAAAAACTACTGAATCAGAGTTTGACTTAGTGACTTACAAATGAATATAAAATGAAAATGATATTCCAAATAAAGACAAATTTATAGTTTGCTGTAGGTTTCAGTTTAGTTGAAGTCTTAATGTTGCGTACTAATAATCTATAAACTTAAGAAATTTATTTCGCGGAATCTTTTCATTTTTAATACTCGAATGTTTTATTGTTGTTATTTTCGCTTAATATTAAAATTGATTTTGGCAGCTTGAGTATGCATTGCCCAAAGCCCTCCGTTACGGGCGGGATGTGACACAAGGTCAATTTTTGTGTGGATTAAAGCTAGTTTTAAATGAATTCTTTTCCTAAACTGGTTATCAAACAAAGGCTAAAGAACCCAGTCAGCCCTTCGATTTTACCTATTGTTGGGGTGAAAACAGATTGGTCCATTAATCCAACTCTTTAGCTGTGGACACGATGTGACACAAGGTCAATTTTTGTGCTGAAAATTTTCTCCTTGATCGATTTCCTAACTAAGGCTAAAGATCCCAGTTAGCCCTTTTATTTTCTTATAACTGATGGAAAAAATGAATTCATACTTTTCCTAAGGGCCTTAACGTAAACGTGAATCACAATCAACCTTGTCCAGTATTTGCGCTAGCATCAGTCTTTCGGACAGTTTTATTATTAACGAACTGCGATCGAAGGCCATTGATAGTAAGTTCGATATTCATTTAGACAAAAGCAAAACAAAGTTAAGCTTGGTAATGGAAAAAACTCTTAAAATAAAGTTAGCAATTGTAAATCCAAGTAATCAGCACTGTTTATTCTTTTGTGTTTGATCAATTTTTGCTTTGATTTAATTTCCTTTGGAATTATTTTCAGCTGCTTTTAAAAAAGATTATGTTTCTCTTAGTTGGAATCCCTTTCATAGCCATCCCCGGAAATCACATGCGCAATTTCGCATAAGGAATCCATACTGTTGTTTTTTTTTCCCATTTTTTCTACGTTTTTTTTATTGTCTTTCTGTTTGTCCCTAACTTTTTTCATTAGATATTGTTGTTTCCGATTGTTGTAAAGTCTTTTTTGTTTCTTTTTTGTATATTCCTCGAGTTTCTGAATTGTTGCATTTACTACTGGCGAGTGTTCTTCCACATTTTTTACTTGTCCCTTAGAGACTGTCTGTGTTATCTGTCCAATGTATGGCCTTTGTATTCAAATGAATTCCCTTGTTGTTTTGGTCCGTCTAAGTTTCTCCGTGTTCCATTTAAAGAAGGGTCAAGATAACGATTATTACATAATTATTATTTTACTGTTTTGAGAGTTCTTCACACCGGCGTTATCTTATATTTTTTCACTGGAGTCTGAATGACAACAAGTCTCCTCAAGTTTCCAGGACTCTTCTCTGTATTCTAGCCAATCTCAATAATGCGATAGTTTGGATGGTCTCCACTTGTTCTCTTAATTTCCAAATCTTCCAGACCCTGTACCAATTTTTCAGTGATTGTACTGTGAGGGCCACTTACTACTGGTATCACCGTCACTTTCATGTTTCATAGTTATTTCAGTTCTCTTTCTAGGACTAGGTACTTATACCTCTTTTCGCTTTCTGTCAGTTAACCTTATGGTCAGCCGGAACGGCAAGGTCTATTATTCGGCAGGTTTTCTCTTTTTTTTGTTATTGTTGTTGACTGTCTCTAGGTCTGGTCATCTGGTTGATATTATGTGATCTGTTTGGACCTCAAAATTCCAGAGAATGTTGTGTCTCATTTTCTTGTACGGATTCTGGGTTGTGAATATACCATATGTTCGTATAGTTAAATTTAAACCTCTTTCATTATTCCGAGTGGATTACTTTCCCCACCCAGACGTAACTATTATTATCATTATTATTATTATTAGTAGTAGTAGTAGTAGTAGTGTCTATCAATTTTCAACTGTGCATTCCTTTAAACGAGGTGATTTAAGAAATAGCCATTCAAATGAATCTCGCTTCGATTCTTTGAAAACATAGAAGTGATTTGATATTTATTTCAATAAAGAAAACTGTAAAGGCCTTCTAAGTGTGCTGAACTACAATATAAATGTGTGGAATGACCTTTCCAGTTTATGACTCAAATAACTGCCTTCTTAAACAACCCGAGAATTTCTCAGTAACCTCTCGAACATATGAGACAACGCTTGAAGAATCTGGAAAATAGACCTAGCCAATATGCTGTTCTAACAACATGGGAATTAGAATTGAAGAGCTGAACTATCGAAATAGAACTTGAAATGCAAATGATACTTCACATGCTTGTTTTTAAAATTTGAAAATAACTAATATTTATGACATCAACCCAATTTGCAGGCTAAAACTAGGTGACATTTAAATTGGCCATTTCATGGTCACTAGCTTAAGAAAGTCGAATATGCGGTCTTATCAAAAAGTAAATAGATTACATTTTAAAATTCTATTTTAATTTTCACGCGTAAAATCTGAATGAAGTTCATCGTAATGATGACGAGACGTCTTTGATGATGTCTAACTTTTGTATTGAAAACTCAGTAGCAATTCGAATAAATATAAAGAAAGACTTGGTACTTTTTTTCCAATTATGAAACACAGGATTTGCAAAGTACCCGACCCTCCATTCCCATTCTAGTTTCCTAGACTGACTAATCTATATCAAGGGCAGGATTTGTGGATGTAGAATGCATTAAAAAATCCGTCAGCAGAGGTTCAAACTATATTAGAAGTGGATTTCAACATGTGCTTCGACCAATGGTAAATTCACTGGAGTTAATGGTTTGAGTACCAAGAAGACTATTCTAAAGAACATTAACTAGGAATTTAGTTAACATTGATGTTTTAGTGAATAAAGCTTCAATCTCAATACTGATAGAGCAGACATCAGGGCAGATAAAGAAAGGAAAGAACCAACACTTAGATTTTCTGCTAAGAACAGTATTTTCCTGCCAAAAAGTTGCAGTAGCTAAGGGTATTATTGTGCCACCAGTATACGTTGTAATTTTTGTGGAAATAAATATCAGGTATAACATGCGTTTAGTTAGTGTCCAGGTGGTGCATCCGTACAGTAATATTGGCACAACTATAACTTGAAAGACATCCTGTTTGGTTTTATCAGAGAGATCATATTTCTATATGGGAAGCAATACACCACAAAACAGCGGCTGCACGGCCACTTAAGTTCTTTTAGTTCTTAAAATGAATACAAGAAATTATACCAATTTACCCAACCCCTCCGCTCGGGTAAGGTCAATTTTTTAAGCGGAGTTTTACAGGTTTGAATTCAGAGTTTTCCTTCTCCTAGACTAGTTGCCTCACCAAGGCTGAAGAACCTAGTCTGCCCTACTATTTACCCATAGCTGGAGGGAGATTAATTGGATTCATACCTTTCCCGAGGGTATTAGTGCTATGTGAATTGCAATCAATCTCGTCCAGGATTTGAACTCGTGTCGCCGCGTCCATTTCCTGTGACGATAACCATTACACCACTGGCACTACAAATTATACATTATTATGATTCAATCGACTTAAAAAGATTTTCATTTATTGTTGTATCCATCGCAACCTATTCATCAATTGCCCAATCGGCTGGGGCTGCAGAATACTCCGACTGCATCTCTGCAGAGGGGTAAGACATCCCCCAAAGAGTGTCCTGTATATGACTCTAAACAATCTGATGGTGAGCCACCAGTAGTTCTGGAGCTTTGGGGAATGCAGAGTACCCCTTCATTGTTACTGATCCCAGGTCTACTCTAGCCCGGATTAGTTGCACCTAATAGGGTCCTATGTAAGGGTTAAATTGAACTAAACTGTGTAATTTTGCTTAAGTGAATTACTTGAAATAGAGCTGTTTTGATATTCAAAATGCGAACTCATGCAAAACTGAATAGTTTGAAGTAGAACTGTTTCTGACAATGAAACTGAACTTACACTAACCCGATTTTTTTAATTTAGAACTGTTTGACAAAACTAAATTGCTTGAAATACAAATGTTTTTAACAATTAAACTGTGTACTCATGCTAAACTGAATTGTTTGAAATAGAACTGATTATTTGCATAAAAATGGATTTGGCGTTACATAACCTAGAAAAGTTGATATGCCATAAATCCCAAACAACCAACCAACGAACCAACCAACCTATTCATCTTTTTCTAAAAAAAAAAAAAAAAAAAAATTACTCGACATATTATATATCAGTGTATTTTTTGCACGTTTTTTTTTTTCTTTCTTGTCTTTTTTTTTTCTGACCTAAGTGACACGAATCGGTGTTCGAACCACCGTAAGAGCCGATATCTTGAACGATTTTCAAAGCATACAACTAAGAAGACTATTTCAGCCAATCTTCTCTCTCAGCTGTTTGTACATTCGCATAATTCTAAAAATGAGCTATCCTTCAGGTAAAAATATACCATTTCAATTTTTTTCAACCAATCAAACTTCTTACTTATCGACCCCTCTAAGCCTATATAAATCGGTATCAGTCACTTCATATCTTTATTAGTATATTCATCTATATTATCGATTCGAAAGTTATTGCAACATGTTTTTTAACCAAAACAAAAATAATGTTTATTGGTTAGATCTTTTTTTACGGTTTATTAACCCTTTTTGGGTCGTTTAACGCCGAATTAAGTCATTTGAGAGTTTCAAACAATTCAATTTAGTATAAGTATATATATTTGTTTACACACAGTTAAATGTCAATACAGTTCTATTTCAAACATTTCAGTTTAGCATGCAAAAACAGTTTTATTCAAACAACGCAGTTTAGCATAAGTAGAGAGTTTAGTTCTATTTAACCCATAGATAGGAACCTATCAAGTGCTACCACTCCGGGCCAGAGTGGACCTGGGAGCTATGAAAATTAAGGGGTATTCTACATTGCCCAAAGCTCCAGAATTAGTGGTGGTTCAACATAAGATTGTTTAGTGTCATATTAACAGGACACTCTTCGGGGGAATCTTACCACTCTAGAGAGATGCAGTCAGTGTATTCTACAGCCCCAACAAACTGGGCCACAAAACAAAAATAAGCAATGAATTAAACGTTTTTTTAAAATGAAAATTCGGTACAGTTATTCAAGTAAGGTTTTATTGGACGAAAAATATTTGAAACTCCGATTTTGATATGGTTGGACCTTGCATCGTCATATCTTTTAAATATCCTCCCCATCCTTAAATCAATAATATAGAATATAATATACATATATACTCAAAAAACAAACTAAAAAGCTAATTAGCCCAGTAAGCTTGGATTGTAGAATGCACCGACTGCTGCTCTGTAGTGGGGTCAGACCATAACCTACGAGTGTCCTGTATATGACGCTAAACAATCTAAGGGTGAGCTACTCGTATATCTGGAGCTTTGGTGAATGCAGAGTATCCCTTCATTGCCTTTGCTCCTAGGTCGACCTTGGGATGGAGCGGTAGCACCTAACAGAGTCTTATCTATAGGTCAAGTAGAAGTGTTTGACATTTAAACTGATTGCAAACAAATGCTAAATGGAATTGCTTGATCTAGAACTGTTTGATCATTTAACTGTGTGTAAACAAACTAATGATGTTTGATTGAGTTGTTAGTGATTGATAGCAATACTTGGAACCATTTGATGTTTAAATATATAGTGATTTTGAGATTAAGAAATATGAAAAATTTACCCGAGTTATGTCTGTCAAGTATGGAGTATGTTACCCATTCACAGTCCTGTGACAAAGAAAATGAGAAATATATTCAATCTTGTAAAATATTTCTTTTAACCTGGAATTGAGTTGTCTAGACGTAGTCTAGACATCTAGACATCTAAGCAATTCTTTAGATGTCTGTACATCATTAATTTTTTTAAATAGAATTCGCTGAGTTTTGCACTGGCTTGAATATAAATTTCAAAAAATAAAATTAAAAAAAAGTCTTCTGAGTCGATAATTTTTTATCACACAACATATCCATGTTCCTGCATACGAATTTTTATCATCGTATATAACAGCTCTACCAATGCATATCTATCTCTATCAAAATATATTTCAGTTTTTCATATCTCTCTATTTGCATATCAATCAACGTGTACATAAACATCAATGTGCGTATACCGAACGTATTCATATCTTAAGTTCGATGTTTTCATCTCTTTATTCACATCTGCTGCAATTTTTACACATTTAACTCAGTCTGTTCATACCCATCAACATTTCTAAATGTGTGTGAGCGCGATTCTCTCTCTCTCTCTCTCTCTCTCTCTCTCACACACACACACGCACACACACACACATGCAATAATGCGTTTGATTCAAATAAACCCTGTTATCTGTCTCAAATTAAGCACAACTAACCCAATTTGATCCTAACAAAACATGTTCATAGCTCGATTTTAGCCCAATCATGTCCGTCAAATCTTTACCTTATATATGGGCGCCGTAAGTGGTGTAATCCGGTTTACCAACCCCTCCGCTCGGGCAGGATATGACACAAGGTCAATTTTTTAAGCGGAGTTTTACAGGTTTGAATTTAGAGTTTTCCTTCTCCTAGACTAGTTGCCTCACCAAGACTGAAGAACTCAGTCTGTCCTACTATTTACCCATAGCTTGAGGGAGAATAATTGGATTCATACTTTCCCAAGGGTATTAGTGCTATGTGAAATGCAATCAGTCTCGTCCACGATTTGAACTCGTGACGCTGTGTCCATTTCTTATGACGATAACCATTACACCACGGGCACCTCAAGTGGTGTAATGGTTCGCCAATTATTACTCATTAGTATGAGATTCAATGAGTGACATTTAGTCTTGTGTTACAAATAGGCAAAACCTAATAAATTACATATTTATCTGAGTCAAGCAGGCCATTGCTAATTCAATTCTTACTGAGTACACAATACCTATGGCCTTGTGCCAAACTAATCCAAGCTTAGGAAATGACTGCTGCTTTATTATCTGTCTAAGTTTGTAAATATCTAAATCGGTGTGAAAATACATAACTATCTCAATTTTTTTACATCTGCTTCTGTTTGTCTGTGCCTATCTCAGTACATACATTTCACTGATCATAGCCGTGTATATCTCTATCAGCGCCTGTCTACCTCTTAATGTATTTAAAACACATTTGTCGTATAAATCTGTTTAGTCCGTTTGTTACGGAAAATAAAATAAATAAAACAAAACACGATCTTCAAAGCTCAGATTTGCTCTTCGTTCATTTTACGATCGCCTGTAATAAAGTAGAGAACAAAGACTAAAGCCGCTCAAATGATTCTAACTTATTTTCGCTTGCTTTGCGTCTTTCTCAATTTCCACTCACACCGATTGTTTTCACACGCATAAAACTTGAAAATAAACAACTTCAAAGTATCTCGATAGTTTTATCGTGTATACTCATGTAAAGATTTTGTCGATTTTTGTTATTAAGGATTAAACATGTTATCTCTAGCACTGAGTGTCAACATACGTTTCTTCTTCGGTATGATCTTAGCTACTTAAAGAAATATCCCTCCTTATTGAATTAGGAAATATTACTCTAGCTAATTTGTGATAATTTCTAACAAATTAGAATGTATATGTACCATGTATATTCGATTGATAAATCGATTTTAATAGTATGTCAACCCGTCTGGGGTTATGCAATGAGGTAAATAAATTATAGCTTAGAACAACGCACACTTGAAGCATTGCTGATTTAAAACATATATTTACTTCAACATTAGTTTCTATTCTTCAATTCCCAATACATATATATATATATATATATATACCAAAATCTAGATTTGTCGTAAGCCCTCAAATTTTATGGGCCTGACCACCACGGAAATAAAGACAAAAATCTGAATCCCTGTTTTGGTTTTCAAAGAAGGGGTAGTGTTTTGTCAGCTAAGAAAAGGGCCTCTAATATCTTGTAGCAAGGATTTATTAGTTCAAACTTCGTCCCAAGTACCGAGGCATCTTATGTCTAGTTGTTATGTAAATGCGTACATTAGATGTTTATATTTAGATTTTTCGTGATGTATATTTTAATGCTTTTTTACATACTTTTATATTGTATCAAGTATCCATATCTAATACAAATAATTCACAAACAGGTCCATTTAACCCATAGATAACTCTGTATCAGAGTGAACCTGGAAGTGATGGTAATGAAAGCGTACCCAACACTTCCAAGAGCTTCAGAAATAGAACCTCGCTTTCAAATCCAGTTTAGAGTCATATCCAGAAAGAAAACATTCTTGGAGGGGTTCTTAACCCTGTAAATCGTATTCAGTCAGCATATTTCAAGCTCCCATAATATATCTTCGAGTATTTGTGTATTACGAGTATAGGCCTACCAGTATTTATGATCACAAAATTCATAATGTTTGGATTTACTTTGAAGCCAATGGTTATTCTTTGTTCTTTAAGTTATATTTGAATTCCAAGCTAATAAAAGTCTAATTAGTCCGTGCCATTTTTTTTTTACGTATAATGTAGATCTCTGAATGTCGACTCATGCAGAAGAAAAAATGGCATATCTCATGTATCAGATTTACAATATACTGTTAACATTAATGGCAGATGTGTGTTGCATTAGAATTTCGCCTATGTAAACTGTTCTTTTGGACACATAATCTATAAATACTGGAAAATACTATACATTTATTCTGCAGCGAATCACTTCCTTTTGTAAAATTTATTAATTTCCTGAAAGTTAAATCACAGTACCCTTACAAAATCTTTGGTCCGATCAAAGGACAAATGGATTTCTTTAAAAGTTGATATTTAAAGCCACTTCTTTATTTTCTTTTATTTACATACTTACAAAAACTCCTCTAGCGGTTATTAACTTTGATCTTGATTCCCACCCGATTTACGGAAATATTCTCATAAGTAATTACTAAAATAAATGAGTATGTAATATAAAATCAAATATCAGAAAACAAACAAGAATAAATGTTTTGTAATTAACATTTAATAAAAAAAATCGTCAGAGACAAAGTAGTCAGAATGATAAAAAAAAACCCCTGATTCTTACAACTCTTGATAAGTTGAGATTTGGTTTGAAAATTTCTTTATTCTCTAAGTTAGATATAATGTTAATACTTTGCAGGAAAAATGCTTTCAAGTATTGCTATCTAACACTAATATTTCTATTTGCACACAGATGGTTTCAAGTATTCCTATAAATTGTTTGCGCAGAGTTGAATGATTTCAAGTAATGCAATCAAACTCTAATAATTCTATTGATATACATTTAAAGGGTTTCGAATATTGCTATCTAACACTCATTGATCTATTCAACATTATTCATTTGATTTCACACAGTTAAATGATTTCAAACACTGTTCCATAATACTAATAATTCCATTCAACATTAATCATTTGTTTTCTCACAGTTTAATGGTTTCAGGTATTGGAAATGAGTAAATAGTTCTATTTGACGCATTGACGAGACCCAAACAGGTACTACTACTCTGGTTCAGAGTGGACCTGGGAGTAATGGCAAATTAGGAATACTCGAAATGTCCCTAAGCGCCAGTAAGATTCACAATCGGATGTATTTCTGTCATACATCAGGACACTCGTTGTTGTTGGGTATTAGCCCTCTGCAGAGATTCAGTGGATGTATTATGCTGCTCTAGTTGACTGGGTTATATGCTGGAGGGTATTAAAAAATAACAATTCGACAACTTAACGATAAAGATATTAAATGTGTTTTTTACGTGATTTTGGCATTTCTAAATCAAACTATTTTTATCTAATCACTTCATATTCTTTGGTTTGGATTCTTTGTTTTTAATGGCATATCAACTTCCATGGGTTATTTAATGTTAAAACCATCCTTATAGAAGAACTGTTTTACATAATTAGATTCCTATTCTTTGTTGTTTTTATCTCAAGATTAACATGCTGGACTGTGACATCCAATGAGCGGTTTTAACTCCAGTCGCGAAATTAAGTTCAGTTTGGAAAGCTGTACTCCACCAAAGAATGACTTTGAGTCGCATCCTGGAAGAGGTAAGGAATAATTGCATAATATTATTGGTGTAATGGCAATAGAGCTGGACTGTGGCCTATAAGAAAGCGAGCTCCAGTCGCACTGTTACACTCTCTTTCGGACTAATATGCTTTCGAAAGGTATGAAACCCATATACCTCCAACTATGGGTTCAATACTATCACTGCTTCTCTTCAAAAAGGATCACCTTGGCATTATGTAACCCACGAAGTTTGATATACCTTTAAAAAATAAAGAATATTACTGTTTCTTGTTAGAGATTATCACTTGATAAGATCCTATTCTCTAATGAATATAAAGTTTTTTCATTGGAAATTCTACGCCCATCTAATAACAATGAATAAATTTAGATTGATTGATTGATTTTAACGTCATATTAACCTGTGTCTAAGGTTATTTTATATAGAGTGTTAAGAGAATGGCGTTCAATTGGCTGGGGTTATAGAATACACCGATTGTCTCTCTGCAGAGGAGTAAGACACCCACCTAAGAGTGTCCTGCATATAACATTAAACAGTCTGATGGGGAGGCTCCAGAAATTTCGAGCTTTGAGGAATGCGGAGTACCCCTTCAATACCATCATTCCCAGATCCACTCTGGGCTGGAGTGGTATCACGTATTTGATTATTTAACTAGGAAAATTTAACTTTGAGTAAATATCACTGATGTTTAATTGATTTTTTTGTTATACAGAGCAATACTTGTAGCCATTTAACTTTGTCGACTTATGCTAAATTAAATTGTTAGAAATAGAACTATTTGACAATTTAATTCTGTGTATCTGCAAAATGTGTTTACAAATCATGAATCTAATCTATCTGTAAAAACCGTATTTGGCAATAAATAACCAAGAATGTTTGATATGCCAAAAAAAAAACAAAAAAAAAACAAACTTAACCCAATTTATTCTAATATGTTTGTGTTGTTTCTATAGAGTTTTTACTCGGTTCTAAAGAATAGGAATACTGTTTAATAACTATTTAACCCATAGATGGGACTTTAACGAGTACTACCACTCCGGTTTAGAGTATTTGTGAGTATTGCCAATAAAGATGTACTCAATACTGCCAAGATATCCTGAACTTGAGCCTTACCCGGGGGTGTCCTCGTGGTGTAATGGTTAAAGCGATGGACTGCGGAATCGTAGTAAGCGAGTTCGAATTCCAGTCGAACTATTACGTTCACTTTCGGGCAAATACCCTTTGGAAAGTTATGAACCCCCTTATCCTCCCAGCTATGGGTTAAATAGTACCACTACTGTTCTTCTTGGAGAATGGCTTCGGCATTAAATAACCTACAAAGGTTGATATGCCATTAAACAAAGAAACCAAACCTTGAGCCTTACCATCAGATGAAGTTTAGTATCAGACTCAAAAGACTTCTTTTTGGAGGGATGAAAGGGTCTTACTCCTCGGCAGCAGATATACTTTTGGCCAAACCAAACTTATGTAATATAGCCATTATACGAATATGTAAAATATTCATATGCAGAAGAATCCCGCGAAACACTGACGACTCTGGTAGTTCAGGTACGAAACGTTTATAAATTTTTTTTACTTTTAGTTTTTCGACATGAGGAGAGAGAGAGACAAAATGTTTACTATGCCTGTTCTTACATCGTCCTTCAGTCGACTCTTCAGCTGGCTGCCCTCGCCCAGAGTCAAATCTCAACTAACTGACCCAACAAAAGCGCACTCCGTTGCCCACAAATGGACTCGCCTCGCCCAGGTCCGAATCTCAACTTACGTCTTTTTTCAAAAATCACCGAAATTCCCAGCCCATTGTTTCCGGGCATGATGTCATTAACACCCCAGTCCATTTTTTCTATCTGGGGTTTTTATTATGACATTTGTGATTCTCGCCTCTTCGGCGCGCACGCGCGTGAACACCTACACTAAAAGTCAAACAGTCCAAAGCCTAACCAGACCGAATGATACGATATAACAAACGAAAAATGATTAAATAAAAAAAAAATCATTCCGTAATTATATGACTTTTAGTGGAGGTGCCCGTGGTGTAATGGTTATCGTCGTAGGAAATAGACACGGCGACACGAGTTCAAATCCTGGACGAGACTGATTGCATTTCACATAGCACTAATACCCTTGGGAAAGGTATGAATCCAATTATTCTTCCTCCAGCTATGGGTAAATAGTAGGGCAGACTAGGTTCTTCAGCCTTGGTGAGGCAACTAGTCAAGGAGAAGGAAAACTCTGAATTCAAACCTGTTAAACTCCGCTTTAAAAAATTGACCTTGTGACATATCCTACCCGAGCGGAGGGGTTGGGTAAATATGATATAACACTTTGTGGCTTTATATAAAATCATTTACATGTATATAAAGGACATAAAATAGCCTCTTCGTAAATATTAATATCAATTTTACCTTGTTTGATTTACCATTTACCAAAAAGTATATGATATTAACTCTTCTACAACTAAACAAAACTTCTGGCCTATTGAGGAAAAAAGCCTAAAATTTAAATCTAGCAGAAGTATATGGTGCATAAAGTTTATCTATTACAAATATGCCATATCGTTTTATGAAAGCTAAATCGAAATCTGCACATGGACTTCTTCTACGGAAGTTCATTGCTTATACGAAATGCCACAAATCTATTGATACATAATTTGTAACCTGTAAAGTTTGGCTTCAATGAATTGATAAATCTCTTCATATGCAAATCTCTAGTGGCTATTTTGTTCTCTTGTGAATTTAAACTTTTTGGATGAATATAAAGAACTCGCTAGAGTAGATCTATCTAATTTTCCTGAAATGTTTCGGCCAACGGAATTTGTCAAAGCAAAATTACTTTATAATATGTTGAATGAGAAGAAGCATTCAACCAGAGGGTAGAATACTCTCTCTCTCTCGCTTTCTTTCTTTCTTTCTTTCTTTAATATATGTGTGCGTGTGTATTTGTTGTGAATTTCCGAAAATTCCCATTTTTTAAAACTAGATTCTGATTACCCAGTATTTCATAAATAGAAAGGATGGATTTTTTTAAAACTTTATACATATATATATATATATATATATATATATATATATATATATATATATATATATATATATATATATTATCTCCGATTTTGAGCATTCTTTATTTACATATAAAACAAACTGTATTATCACTATATATATATATATATATATATATAGTGCAATTAAATGGAGACTCAAACTCGGTTAAGCCGTCATAATAAATTTATTTCGGCGGAGAATATTGTTGGTATATATATATATATATATATCTGAGTGTGCCTATTACTGCAAACACAGATATAGAGGGTAGTTTAAAAAGTTCCAAGCCTTAACCACATTTTAGATTTGTATCACACCACTCACCTTTGAATGGGCCTCACCTGTATGGAAATTAAGTCAGAAATCTGAGTTAGTTTTTCTAGATTTATAGAAAATGTTAGTGTGTTCCTACAACAAGATGTTCAGCAATGAAGTAAGTTAAGTAATTATATGCGCGATAAAACATAACCAAACCAAACCAAACCAAACCAAGACTAAACCAGACCTCAACTACACCGAGCATTTATTGCTGGGGCTCTAGAATACACCGACTGCATTTCTGCGGAGAGGTAAAACCCTAACCCCAACCCCAACGAGTATCCTGGATATGATGGTGAATCTCCAGTAATGCTGAAGCTTTGGAGAATGCGGAATAACCCTTCATTGCCATCGATCGCAGATCTACTCTGACCCAGCGTCGTATCAACTGATAGGGCCCTATCTCTGATTCATATAGAAGTGCTTGACATTCAAACTGAGAGCAAAAAATGATTAATGCTAAATTGAATTGCTTGAAATAAAACTATTTCATCTTTTAACTGTGTGTAAACAAAAGACTGGTGTTTAATTGAATTGTTAGTGACACATAGCATACCTGTAACCATCTAACTTAGTCGATGTATGCTAAATTGAATTCTGAGAAAAAAAAGTTTGATCATTTAACTGTATGTAAACAAACGACTGATGTTAAATTGAATTGTTAGAAATACATAGTAATATGACAATATGATGTATTACATCGAGCTAAAAACTTATGGAGACTATGAAACAGTTTTCTTTATTAAGGAAAATGTAATTTCACATTTATAAGAGTGAAAAAAATTATATACTTTGAAAGATGACGAAAAGGCAATTTCAAAGGTCAGTACTAACCGAACTTTCAGATTATCAAAACAAAAGTTAAAAAGGCTTCGGGGTTTGTCATTGCATTGACCGAATGTAAATCATAGCATGTCTTACCCACCTGTTGGGGTTAAAAGGTCAGATCTTTGATTTTTGTTTAGGTTAAAGTGAAAAGAAATACTACCCCACAAGGCGTGGGATGGGATCCTTAATTAAACAAGTCCCTATATTGTGGTTTGATTAGATGACCAATCAAAATCTAATGGGTAGAAAGGGTACTCTTCCCACAGACGTAGATAAGCACATATGGTTGGCTGACAGTTATTAAAAGTATTTAAAATGATGTATGATTAGTTGTCCAAACGGGAATGTTTGTTCTCAAGAGAATCTTCATTAAAATTAGATTTTTTTATGATTAAAGGAAAGAAGAGATCCGATACCTTTACCAAAGACAAGAGAATAAGATGAGAAATATCTCCAAGAATTAAAACTTCTCCAGCAAAAGCCTCATTCTCCGAAAAATTGAACACGAAAGAAAAACTGCACCAGCGAAATACCTCAATTGTCTGCCTCTCAAATACAACAAAAGCGACAATTCCGCTCTCTAAATATATTGTATATATTATTATTACACCTTTGTTTTTCAATGAATAATTGTTAATTGTTAACCCAGAGATTTTTTGTCTTTGAGTAGCAAACACCTGGGCAACTTCTTCCAATGAACCACCTAGACCATCAGAAGAAGTTTCACATAGATTGTGTCATCCCCTATCAGTGATACTTTCGAACACAATGTGGGCACAGAAGGAGTTGATAAATCATCTACTCGAAAACTCATGTGGTAGTTACGGAAGTAAGACCACAATAAAATACCGCATAGTAGCATAGCAATGCTTTGAACCATTTAATTTGATTGACTTATTGTAAATTGAATGATTATAAATAGAACTATTGAAATTTTAACTGTCTGTAAACAAATAACTGATATTTAATTGAATTGTAAGCGACAAATCGTACATACCTAATATATATATATATATATATATATATATATATATATATATGTATAAACTGGATTTGCCATAAAATGGCCCACTATGGTTTATATGCCATAAAACCAAACCAAACCGAACTAGAGCATTTGTAAAATCGGTTGAACAAAAAATGTGTCTCTGTAGACCTCCACCATGTGACCCAGAAAAATCAAAATTGATTGATTTTAGTGTCATTTCAACATGTCTAGTATTATTGATGCATTATTTGAATGATTGATTGTAACGGTATTTCAACCTGTCTGGAGTTATTTCAAGCTTTGAGATTAAGGAATCATATTTATTATATGTTGACATTCACATTTTTTTTTTGTTCACGGTCCCATTGAACACAAATAAATTTTTGAACCGATTTATTTGACCCATAGATGGGACCCTGTAAATTCCTAACATTCCGGGTCTGAATGAATCTTGAATTAATGGCAATGAAGAGGTACTTCACACTCCACAGAACTGGAGCCTTGTCATCAGGTATAGGTTATTGTTAGAGTGAGGATACTCCTTTTTTGAGTCGGGGTCTTATCTTTCTGCAGAGGATAAAGACAGTGTTTTTAAAAGCCCGTTGTTTATATATCCCCACAAGTTCCCATAGAATAACAATTTATGCATTGCAAAGTCTATGGCTGGCAAAATATTATTAGGGGTCCAGAAGAATCAGTAATTCAGTAGGTAGTCCTGTAGCGGAACGGATAAAGGGCTGGACTGCTAAATCGTAGTAAGTGGGTTCGAACTCCAGTCGTGCTATTATGTTCACTTTCGGATTAATATCCTCGGGAAAGGTATGAACCTCCTTATCCACCTCCCTGCAATTGGTTAAATCACTCAACTATTGTTCTTCTATATGGTTTGATTTGGAATTAGATAATCCAAAAAGGTTGATATGCCATTAAACAGAGAGACAAAATCAATCCTTTATAAGTTGGCGAGTCATAATAATTTGGTTATTGCACGTAAATATAGAGCCGGAAAACTAAGTTCAATTTCAGTGATGGTAAATGTGTTTATTCCTTATCACTGTCCTGAGAAGTAGCTTGAATCTACAGGTCTAAAAAAAATATAGCAATCTGCACCAAGTAACTAAGTGTAACTTGTCACAGTTTTTCTTTCGTTTAAAATATTATCTACAAAATGTGTTTAGAAATCATATATTTAATATATATAAAATGATTTAGCATTAAATAACTTAAAATGATTGATATGCAATAAAATCAAACCAAACCAACAACATTATTGAGAACAAAATCTACTCAGTTCTTAGATGTCTGGCCCCTTATGAACAGTAGCAATCTTTAGAAATCGTAGAGATTTTTGCCAAAATAATCAAAGCTGAATAGATTTCTAATATAACTTGTTACTTGCTACTTGCAAATGATTTGAGTACTGCCAAGTAATTTTACCGTACACAGAAATGTTTGTAAAGACTCAACATTATTCATGAAAGAGATTCTATATCTCGAGATGATATACGTGTGTATTAATATGCAAAGTCACACATAATCATTTAGAAGCATATATATATATATATATATATATAATGAAAATAATTTCAACATGGCCATGGTTTTTCACATCAACAGAAATATATATATATATATATATATATATATATATATATATGTGTACGAAAGAATGAAAATAATTTCAACATGGCCATGGTTTTTCACACCAACAGAAATATATATATATATATATATATATATATATATATATATATATATATATGTGTGTGTGTGTACGAAAGTCATTCAATTAATATTGGGATACTGTTTTTAAATGAGTAAAGTAATTTTATTTTCAGAAGATTACTCCTTACATCTAAATTCTGTATGGTTTGAAATTGGTTTATAACAAAATTATTGGAATCTTGCCAAAATACTTATTTTAAAACTTTTCAAAATCTTGGTAAATTAAACAGATTGCTCCAGGTTAGAAAAGAGGCCTGTCATTAAATTTTTGGTGGCTGAAAAGAGCAAACCATGTGAAATTTACAAAAGAATACGTGATGCGTCCGAATAAGAATGTTTCAGTGAAAACAATATTTAAAGATGGGCGAAATTGTTGAAAGATAATTTAAATCACATTCAAGATGAAGACAGACCATAAAGACCTACAATTATGAGCACAGCTGAAAGGTTACAACCAGTAAATATGTACATCTTGGTTGACAGAATAACTGCAAAATATGTTATATCTGAACAACTATGAAATTATGCGCACAATTCATAATTTTTTGATTGATGTCCGTGCCGTTTCTATAGTCAGTTGTCGTTGAGTTCACAAAATGTTGTCACCAGAGCACAGAGGTGATGTCAGTTGTCCACTCAGTTTCCTAGGCAAAAACTGCAACATCCTCCTTATAATCTTTATTAGGTCCACTCTGTTTTCTTCATTTTCGCACCTTTCGACCTTAAATAGTTTCAGTGTGGAACAATGCTTCAAGCGATGATGTAAGAAAGATCAACTGGAACAAGTGGTTGAAACCTCAGCCAAAATATTTCAATATGGAAAGAATAAAGAATCATGCTTTTCGATGGGTAAACTATTTTTCTTGGAATGGAAATCATATTGAAAATGTAAGCAAGATGAAATACGAGATATTTTTCTATTGAAAATTCACCCTATTTATCGAATGATCCATATATATATATATATATACATATATATAGGGTGGGTCAAAATGATCTGATATTTTTGTCGGTTTAATAAAAGCAAATAAGAAATAAAACAAAATAGCCTCTTATGTACATTTGTAAAAGAAAACACTTTTTTCATAATTTTTTTAAAATTTGGTTTTATTAAACGTTCAAATTTGTTAGATCATTTTTACCCACCCTATATATATATATATATATATATATATATATATATATATATATATAGTTGTGGGTAGGTTCTAAATTTGAAAATGGATATAAATTGCGGATTCATCCCGAAAAGTAATTTAATTTTTTCTCTTGCATTTCTTCAGACACACATAAAAACATATTCCAGTCGTTTGTTTTCCTGAAGTCATTATCTAAGGAAACACTGGATGAATCCGGTATTGATAGTGTTTGCCAACAGGGAAGACCGAGGTTCAGTCCAATATCCAATCATACCAGAGACTCAAAAATGGTACTTGATGCTTCCTTGCTTAACATTTAGCATTATATGGTTTTTATCAAGGTAAGTGGAAGAACCCAGGGAAATTAGTAGCACCCTCACGTAAATCTCGGTGTAGTAGCTATTGATAAGGAAGCCTCGACTATGGTCAGCTACCTATATTGATAAATATATATATATATAGGTGGTTAGCAAGCTAGACTAGCAAACCTTCACAAATGAGTTCGAGTCTCATTGGGAGCCCCATTCATATGTCCTTGTATCACATCTGAGCAAATTTTTTGTAAATTACAATACAGTTGTTCATGAAAGCAGAGATGATATAAAGGACAGTTGAAGACACTTGGATACCAGAAAACAGTGTTCATTCAACTGTTGGATATGCTATGTTACCTTTACGTTTTTCGTCTCTTATTTTTGTCTCATATCAACGCTTTTAAAATCTATTTTAAAAACATTTATTTCACAAAATATTTTCAATTGACATCAGGTCGAAACAAGTTGGAACCAATAAAAAAATAACTCAAGAAAGATTCCTATAAGTTCTATCACTTTGGTTCACATTACACACACACACACTCACATAGATAGATAGATAGGGTGATAGAGAGAGAGAGAGAGAGAGAGAAAGAGAGAGAGAGAGAAAGAGAGAGAGAGAATGAGAGAGAGAGAAGGAGTGTTAGTAAGTGAGTGAAAAAGAGAGGTGGTAAATAATGAAAGAAAAAATGGAGTGGCTAGTTGGTTGTTTTGCTTTACGGCGGATCAACTCTTATCGGTTATTTTACGCCGAATTAAAATTTCAAACAATTCAGTTTAGTATTAGTATAGATTTTTGTTTAAACAGTTCAATGTCAAAACAGTTCTATTTCAAAAAATTAGATTTAGCAGTAAATTTAGATTTAATTCTATCTGGCCTCATACAGAGATGTCAAGTACTACCACTCCGGACCAGAGTGGCCCTGGGAGAGAAGGGGGTTCTCCGCATTCCCTAAATCTCCAGCATAACTGGAACCTCACCATCAGATTGTTTAGGGTCATACCAGGACACTCGTTGGTGGTGAGGTTCTTACCCCTCTGCAGAAAAGCAGTCGGTGTATTCTAGAGCTCCAGTCGACTGGGCAAGAGAAAATGGAGATAATATGTGTATGTAATTCATAAATAAAGAAAATTATCACTCTTCCATGGCACATATGATTATTTAGCATTTAAAAGTGAATTTACGTTTAAATTATCTCATCGAAGCTAATTAATCTGTTGGTGTCAGTATCCATCACTGTAATTGATATTTGTAATAAAAATCACTTTAGAATATTTTCTATTAAGAAATTTAGTAAAATTTTACTCGTATTGACTTACCTGATGAATAACGTTGGATCGTTACGTTTCACAGAAATCCCACTCTAGTTCCCTCGACTAGATCAAATGTAGAAAAATGAGATCAGATGATATTACACGAGATTAGGATCCGATGATTTCAGAAACACCTGTTTCGTTCCACCTGAGTAAATAATAAAAATAATAGAAAGAAGTCAGTACATTTTACCCATTTTGATGATCCATATTAGTTTAAGTCTCCGGGTACAGAAGTAAATAATCTATATACGAATAGAGTAAGAATTTAACTACCTTTTTCCTCGGGATTTTGAGTGAGTCACATCAAGTCTGAGTGGGGATAGGCTTAGCAAAATGAAACCGAGACCATGATACCCAAGAATATATACAATTGCAACATGGATCCACAGACGAACCAGGCTACGAAATTGATACTTAGCACACCAGCTCTCCCACTGATGGATTTACTGCAACACATATCCCCGAATAACACTTTATTATTATTATTATTATTATTATTATTATTATTATTATTATTATTATTTTGTGGCGGAAGATTTTCAAACCGGCATTACAGAATTGTTTCTCATTGGAGTTTGAGAGACGGCAAGTCTCCTCAAGTCTCCATAACACTTCTCAGTATTCCAGCCGACCTTAATGATACTATAGTTTGAATTGTTTCCATTTGTCCTCTTATTTCAAAGCCCTCCATCATTGCACAAATCCTTTGATGACTGTGATAAGAGCACCTATTACAATTGGTACTCCTTAGTTTTTTTTCAAGCCAGTGTCAGCTGTTAGTCTTTCATTGGAGTCTGAGTGAGGAGCAAGTCTCCTCAGGTAATCAAGACTTTTCTCAGTATTCTAGCCAATCTCAACAATGCTCTAGTTTTGATGATCTCAATTTTTCCTCTGATTTCCAACTCCTCCAGTCTTTCATCTCAGCTTTGTGTGACTGTTCCAAGTGCTCTAATTACTGTTGGTATCATTGTCAGCAGCCTCTTGCAAAGCTTTTCAGCTTTCAGGTAACGTCCTAGTATTTTTTTTTTTTTTGCTTATTTTTATTATTATTATGTAATTTTTAATTTTATTTTCGTTTTTTTACAATTCTTCTCCGGGTCTTTTGCAAAGACATACGGTGAGCAAAATTAGTGATTATATGTATTTTATGTATTTACGTTTTTTGCTGTCTATTTTGGGTGATATTTTTCAGTCACATTGTTAGTACCCAACAAAAGAGATAGGCAGTTCCGCAAAGTGCATTTTGTGGATTTCATATTGGCTGAGGTGTCTTTGAATGCTTTTCTATATCCCATTACTGATCCCACAAAGACGTCCCACTATAACAGACACAGTAGTAGTTTTAAGGTGCTACATATTTTTCAATTTCTATTTCTAGGTCTTCGTATTGACTTATTTTATTCTATTCTTTGACTGATATATAAGTATGTGTGGGTGCTGCCATATTAATCAAAAGACGTGTTTTTTTCTTTTATAGTTCTTCATGGCCATATCTGGTTTATTGCTCTTTATTTTTCTTACAGTTTGGATTGCAAAGTCTTAGACAATAATAGGTTCTATCGTTTCTGTAATTGGTTCTATTTAGTGTTTAAACCATTTTTACCAATTCAGTATTCAATAGTATTTAAATTCTAATGAATGTCATATCCTGTTTTATCATGCCTTTCTTTATATTATTATTCATTTTACTCCTTTTGAGAATTGTTCACACCAGCGTTAGCTGATGGCTTCTCACTGGAGTTTGACTGACAGAAAGTCTAATTAAGTCTCCTGGACTATTCACAACATTATTGTCAATCTCAACAATGCTCCCCACTTGTTCTCTTATTTCCAAGTCTTTCAGTCCCTATACCAATCATTTAGGGATTTTTCCAAGTGCACCAATTACAATCGGTATCACTGTCATCTTCATGTTCAATAGTTTTTAGTTTTCTAGCAAGGTCAAGATATTAATCTCTCATTTTGCTTTTTAAAAAATCTATGCTGCTGTCTTCCATGACGGCAAAGACCACAGTTCGGCAGGTTCAGTCTTTTTTTTTTTTTTTTTTTTTTTTTTTTTTTTTTGACAATGTCGAGGTTTGGTTATCCGGCCGAGATTAGGTGGTCCGTTTGCAACTCAAAATCCCAGAAAACTTTGTGCGCATCATTATCCAGGACGGATTCTGGGTTGTGCATCTACCACTTATATATCTGTTCAAATTTCAATTTCTTGCACAATTCCCAGTGAATCACCTTCCCCACCCAGTCGTGTTTGTTCTTGTAATCTTTTTGCGTTAATTTACTGCATTTGTTTATTATATGATTGTTCGTTTCTTCTCTATGACCTCGTAATCTATATTTACTATTTTGTGGCGTCTTATTATTATGATGACAATGAGAGTTTTTCAGCATTTTTGACTGGTGGATTTTCACTGAAGTCTGAGTGATTATAAGTCTACTAAGTTCTCTCAGACACCTCTAAGTATTTTTGCTAATTTTTTTTTTTTTGTTGCTGTGGTCCTGATATTCACTCTTCTCCTTTGATTTTCTCTTACTCTGTCTTTTTTGTTCAAGTTATTGGGGCTATTCCAAAGTCACCAACGACAACAAGTATCAATATCACCTTCTTGTTCCACAGCTTTTCAGCAGACTTGCATCATCCATGTATCTGTCTATCTTTTCGTTTTCTTTTATTTTCACTCTGTGGTTCACCGGAGCAACAAAATCAACTAGATGGTCATATATTTTCTGATTGTTAATTAATACAAGGTTCGGTCTTCTGGTCTAGGTGATCAGATTTATCTCAATTTCCTTGATAATTTTACGTGTCTCATATTGTTGGACAGATTCTTGTTTGTGTATATACTGTTGGTCAGAAAAGTCAAATTTTAATGTTTTGCACAATTCCCGATGGATCACGTTTCCCACCCAGTTATGCCAAGTCTTTTAGTCTTTTTGATCAATTAGCCTCATTCACTTATTAGTCAATGGATCACGTTTCCCACCCAGTTGTGCCAAGTCTTTTAGTCTTTTTGTTCAATTTGCCTCATTCACTAAATAGTCAAGTAGCCATTTCATCTTTGTCTCCATATTTTCAACACTGATTATTCTTCAGTGTATGATCTATTTTTCCTTTGATATAATTGTTTCTTATGACATTATTTTGCGCTGCTATATGAAAAAAAAGATTATTTCATCCTTAATTTTTAGCACCATCAATACTTCCGGCACAGATAATTCCCTCAATAATCTAATACTGTTCTTAATATTAGAATTGAATTAAGAAATAATGTTTTAAGGATAATTCTTATTATGATATATAATATTCACTTTAATGATATATACATCTATTATATATACATAATTATTTCATTCTTTTTACAAAATCTCTTTAACAGTTCAGACTATTCTGAAAATGATAGGCACCACAAAAGCCACCTATTTTTGGAAGATTTCATGAATTGTGCTTTCCACTCTCTTTCAAGTTCACGATGGTGTCTGTTGATTGAGTATATGCACGCGTCACCAGATATGGTTCTCTGCTTGAGATTAGTTTAGTTTCGTTAGGTTACTTTGTTTAATACAATGTCAAATTTCTGAGGGCATTTATTGCTAATTCCTTATAGAAAAACAGAAGTGGTACTATTTCAGCCATAGCTGTAAGGATAAGCGAGTTTAAACCTTTTCCAATGCTATTAGTCCAAATGTTAACTTTATAGCGTGACTGAAGTTCGATCTTCCTTACTCATCATCATCATCATCATCATGTCGTGCTGGTAGCACGGATATCCCTGACCCTCTCTCGCTACTTTTCCCTATCGTTCGTCACCTCAGGCAGGTCTTCTGGACAACATCCCGTATCCTCACATAGTTGCTGAATGTATGTTCGTGCTGGTCGTCCTGCTTTTTCACGGCCATGTGTGGAGGTCCATAAGAGTACATCACTTATGAGTTCGTCCCTGCTTCTCCAGCAGTGTCCTGCATGTCTGGTTCGTCTAACTTGAATAGTTTTCGTGATAAGAGGCAGGTGGCCGTACAGTTCGTGTCTTGTGGGGTGTTGCCGCAATCCAGCAAGTTAGCCACCACGTCATGCAGATTCTCCGACTTTACTTGAGACTGAAGGAACAGTGAATTCTTTTAAATACCACAAAATTTTTGTTTTGATTCTGGTCTGTGTTCATACTGCTGATTTGCATCTTTGAATTTAAATTGTTTTTTTCTATTCTACTTTCTTTTTTTTTTTTTAAACTTTTCTTGCTGCATTTAGTTTGGATGTGTCTCGATAAACTCCGCTCATCCAGATATTTCTCATTTTTCCTACACTTTTACAAGCTTTTTTTTTTTTACTCAAAATGTGTTGAAAATTATGCATTCACCATTTATAATTGTTACTTTTTTAAAATTAGATACTTTCAAAATTCAAATTTCGTTTTCAATCCCATATTGTTTCCTGCTTGAATAGCTTATCAACAATTTATCTAATTTTCCTAATCGCTAAATTACTTTTCTTTTAATCATATGATCCTTAGCAATTTCAAAGAAATTTACCTTTTCTATTTTCATAGGCGAGCAACTAGTTTGTGCTTATACCATTATTCTACACAGGAAAAAATTCTTTGTCACATCTTTTATACGCATATTATTCACTGGGATAATTTGCCGAATGTATTTATATGATTGATTATTTCATCTCTTTAGTTGAACAATTAAGATTTGGTATTTTTTAAGTTTATCTATTTCTGCTTTTGGATATTAGTACTAAATAATAATCCCCAGATTTATCTGTTTGTAACATGGTCAAAAATGGAACTCTGTAGCGAACTTTTCCTTTGCATAATACCCTTTAAACATTTTAATTTGAATATTAAACCATTTTCACGTCCTGTTAGCTCTCTGATTTATAAGAACTTGATTAAATTGGCTGTACAATAGAAATAGATTTTAATTAGACAATGGTTGCTCTTTACTTCGCAACACCCATTTCTGTCAACAGAAGAAGGATATCAGCTATGATATTATAAAAAAATATAAGTCATAATAAGTAAGGCTAATGGTTATAAGCATTTACAGTTAATTATACACTTTATGAGTAGGAAGTGTTTAGAAGCAGTAAAAAGCAGAATTTAAGCGAATGATTTTAAATACTTGGTGATTTTGAATGAACCTTTCTCAAACTTCTACATTGCCCATAAACGGCTTAAATTAAACTATTCCTACGATGGTGTCATTACGTTCAAGCTTTAACGCAGAGTTTCCAGAACGGCTCAAATAAAATTAGATAGAATTAATGTCGAGATTTTAATTGTGGACTTTTGAAATGAAAAGTTGATAATTGATAAAATCTAATTCCCTTAATACTTTTCAGAGTGTAATCAGTTGTGATCTCCAAAGGGGGATAATTAACGCCATTTTGAAGTCCTCCAGTTTTTTTTCTATTTGAAACAATTATTGTTAAATTCATTTAAGAGAGTACAACATATTTAACTAAAACACACACACACACACACACACACACACACACACACACATACACACAAAAGAAAATATAATTGGATTATATTTATGATATAATTTCAAACTCTCTCCACATGTCCATTAAAATTCTTATGGTATTTCCTACTAATAACTGAACAAAATGTGTTGTGAATATTTTTCTGTGTGTATCTTTCTTAGAAAAGCAGAACTGATATGACAGAGACCATTGGGGTAAGAATCCAAAGAGTTAACAGGGAAGGTAATCAGGGGAAGACTTTAAAATCAAATCATCATATAGGAACTCCTATAGAAATCTTAAGATTTTTTTAAATAACCCGTATAATAATAAAGTAAAAAGGTATAAAATAATATAAAGTATTAAAAAAATATGAGTATAAAATCATTTCCTCAAAATTTATATTACTGATCAAAGGTTTTGAACATATTTACAAACCTACCTTATGTCAATATATTTTGCAAATCACTATTTAAAAAAATTGGAAAAACACACATACCAAGGTTTTTTTTTTCCTTCCATAGATATGGGCATTATTAAAACGTAAGCGCACAAACACAAACAAGCAGTATAAAGAACGTATTTGCTGTTATCAAAAATCTTAATCCAGTCAACTCCCACTGATGCTAGCTTACAGGACTGTCAGTCA
>CAUZXS010003899.1:37500-50000 GCA_963585895.1 Sepioteuthis lessoniana | reverse complement strand
CTGAAAAATTGAATTACTCTAGCATCTATAAAAATACACACATACAATATATATATATATATATATATATATTATTCGCGTGAATTGATAGATACCAAGGTTATTCAGTTAATAAAGTGAATATTTCCTAAGGAGTTGGCAATTCAGTTAGTAAAGTGAATATTTGCTAAAGAATTGGCAATTAGGAAATAAATATTCATGGGTTCTTTCACATCCCAGAAGACTGTTGACCTTCTTTAGTAACATTCTTCTCTCTACACATTAAATATTATTCTGTAAATCATATTTTCCCCAGCTAAAACTTGATGACAGATCGAAGTTGAAACCTGAAACATTCTGCTTGATTGGCAACCATTTCAAATTGCCTCAAAACAAATATTTTTGCAAGATTAAATATTTTACTATAAACCAATTCCATACAATAAAGAGTAAACATTTATGCAAAAATTCGTGAAAAAATATATTTGGCTCTTAAAAAAAACTAAATAACCGTCGTAAATGCAAACCCTTATATATGCTCTAGATTTCAATAAACATAGAAAAAATGTCTCTACATACAAATCTCTCAGAAATATAACAGTTTTTATGTGCGTTATGAAATTTTTATTGTAATCGAATGTTAACATTAATAAGGATATATATATATATATATATATAGACACACAGACACACAGACATATATATATATATATATATATATATATATATATATATATATATATATATATATATGCTCCCCAAACCCAGTTGGGTTGAGCTCTCTTGCGAATGAAGTAATTGTGTTGCCATTATCGTATATGCAAGGCTCTTCATATGATTCGAGCTCTGGGTAGCCGTTAAGCGGTTATATGTAAACAATTAAAAATTTAAATTTACTTCGGTGGCGCTGGCTTCCTCGTGGCTGAGTGGTATAATCTTGGATTGGCGTTTGAGTCAACCGGATTTTGATCCCAGCTTCGGGAATCTAGCCTGTCTAGCCACACTGATGAGTTTTGATAGAACGAAACAGATGTGTCTGTGGATGACTCTATATATAAGCCCAATCAGCTGGGTCTGTAGTTTATATAGACTGCATCTCTGTAGTAAGGAAAGAGAAATGACGCTAAACTCCATTAAATGATTCGAGACGCCATTACTGTTGCTTTGGGTAATGTGGAGTACCCCGACATTTACCAGTGGGTAAAATAATAATTAATATTAAATTGAATCAAGTACATTTGATAAAACTGCTTTAAACCATTTAAATGTGGGTTAATAAATATTAGAATCCATTTATCTGTGCACCAAAATATAAGCTCTAGCTCGTTTAAAAATTGTTACCTACAAACTATTCGTTAGCAAATCAAATATTTTTAATGTATATGAATAAATAGAATTTGGCATTAAGTAACCTACAAGGGTTGATATGCTATAAAACGCCACCAAGAAAACATGTTGGTTGGTTAGTTGGTTGGATTTTTGGCATATCAATCTTTATAAGTTATTTTATATCAAATTCTTTTTGATACTGATAACCAGTTCTATTTCAAACAATTCAGTTTATCATGAGTACACAGTTTGATTGTCAAAAACATATCTATTTCAAATTATCAAGTTTTAGTTAAACAGTTCTAATTCAAAAAATTCTATTTAGTATAAGTACAGATTTTGTTTAGACACAATTAAATGTCAAAATAGTTCTATTCTAAAGAATTCAATTTAGTGTAAGTAAAATTTCAGTCTCAAAAACAGTTACATTTCAAAAAATTCAGTTTAGCACAAATACGCAGTAAGGTTCTATTTGACCCATAGATAAGACCCTTACAGGTGCTTCCACTCCGGGTCAGAGTGGACCTGGGAGTGATGGCAGTGAAGAGGTGAACACTCTAATTATTTTGCCAATGGGCTACTCTCTCTCTCTCTCTCTCTCTCTCTCTCTCTCTCTGTTTTTCTCTGAACATGCTGGAGCTTTGGAGAATGGGGAATTCTCCAAAGCTCCAGCATCATTAGAACCTCACGATTATATTGCTTAGTGTCATATTCAGGACACTCGTTTGGGGGTCTTACTCCTCTGCAGAAGAGCAATCGGTGTAATCAGTCCTAGGCGACTGGGCAATACTCAGAGTTAAATGTAAAACAATTTTATTTCAGATAATTCAGGTTAGCATAAGTATGAAGTTTAGAAGTAAAAAAAATTCTATTTCGAGCATTTCAGTTTAGCATAAGTAATGCAGTTTAAATGTCAAAATAATTATATTTAATCAGTTCAGTTTAGCAAAAATATGCAGTTTAGATGTAACCCCCCCCCAAAAAAAACCCCCAGTAAACTCTCGAAACTATGGTTTAGTTCTAATTGACCCACAGAGAGGGCCTTATCAGGTTCTATCACTGCCAGCCAGAGGGGAGCTGAGAACAATGGCAGTGAAGGGGTACTTTCCCAAAGATCCAACATTACTGGAGCCTCACTATCAGATTGTTTAATGTCATATCAGGTCACTCATTTGCAGAGCCTTTCCATTCTGCAGAGATGCAGTCGGTGTATTCTACAGCCTCAGCAGACTGTGAAGCAAACAAGCATATATATATATATATATATATATATATATATATATATATATATATGTGTGTGTGTGTGTGTGTGTGTGTGTGTGTGTGTGTGTGAAAATATCTCTGGTGAAAAACCTTCCCCCAATGTCAGTTTAATTTCTCATACTGATAGTTCTAATTACCAAATTTAAACACACACACACACACACACACACACACACACACACACACACACACACACACACACACACACGTATATATATATATATATATATATATATATATATATATATATATATATATATATATATATATATATATATATTGGTATGAGTATTATTCGGTCCAGCTAAACCAGAGATGGGAGTAATTCCTTCAGGACAAGAAAATTTATTTATCCATTGGATCTGAAGAAGTCCTGTTATGTTTTTCTTCGTGTTTTTGGTTCACACCAGAAACGAAAACAGGATGGAAATAAATTTATAATCCTAAAAATAACGGGTCTTTGGTTTTTTCTTTAAAGAAATATATATATATATATATATATATATATATATATATATATATATATATATAAGTGGCAGTATTAAAAGAATTGCGTTTAAGTATTAAATAAAAACAATAACAATGATAGCTTTTACTAATATTTATTCAAAATAATTGTATCTGATCTAAACTGACTGTACAATTTATCTCTACCACTTTCCAAAGTTGGAAAGAACATAATGGTGAAATGGTTTGCAAGGTAATCTCGCGAACTCATACGACCAGTTCTTTTATATTTGATGTCTTGTGCCAAATCTAGTTTAAAGGATACGTTCTAATTGTTAACGAGTAAGAAAACCATTGTTAGTAAGTTTGATTCTCCCAAGTTTTTCATATTAATGGTCTTGTGCCAAACTTGACCAAGATTACTAAATAGCTACTACTGTGGAGTTATTTCGTTCCTCACATAGAGTACAATTGTTGCTGATTTATGCCAAATCCAATCTATATTAAATAAATTATGTACGACTGGGAGTACTGTTTAATCGGCTAGGTTAGCTGATCGTTGCAAATGAGATCGATTCTCGCAATGTCCTTTTCACTTTGCGTTTTGAGCCAGACTAAAGAAAGGTTCTACAAATGACCACTTATTTTTTCAAAACGTCTTCACTTAAAATATCAAATCACCGATTCTTTCTGGTTCAGTAACTTATTTCACTGGGATTAGTTACGTGTCAAACTGTCTTTCATGACATTTAGCCTTAAAAAGCACGCAGAATTCAAATGATAGTTCTCAATATCACTAAAGGGATCTTCTTGCATCGACGCATTTACTTAACTTTTTAAACGACAATACTTTCTTACATTTGTTATTGAACATTATCTTGCCTATGCATTTGAATCCTGCAGCAAGGTGTTACAAGATTTGAGAAGGATTTTGAAGAAACAATAATATTCTATTTATTTATTAATTTCTTTGATGAAACAATTTTTAAATGGATACAATTATATAAATGTAAAAACTTTTGCAACTCCGTTTTATCTTAAAATCCCAAAGAATTTTGTGTGTCTCATTTTGTAGGAAGGATTCCGGGTTGTGCATATACTATTTGTTCGTATGGTCAAATTAACACTTCTTGCACAATTCTCAGTGGATCATCGCCCCCACCAAGTCGTGTCTCGTTTTGTAATCTTTTTGCACTAGTTTGCTGCATTCGCTTATTATGCGATTATTCGTTTACTCTCTGTTGCTACATAATCTAAATCTGCTATTTTCTTACGTCTTGTCCATTCTTGCTTTGATATAGTTCTTATGGTGTTTTGTGCTACTGTTACAAGAGATTCAGTTTCCCTTTTAAAGTTTCTTTTTCTTAGCCATGTCCAAGTTTTGTCATGAGAGATTTCACTTGCTTGTAGTGTGAAGTGCCTATGTAGTTGTTTTTTTTTCCCATTTTTGTTTTCTGATTATTTTCGTTCTGTTGACGCTTATGTTGTCTATATTGTTTCACGTGGTTGTAATCAGTCTTCCTCTGCGCTTTTTATGTAATCTTTCTAGTCATTGTATTTATGCGTCAACGCTATCTTGAATACTGGCGAGTCCTCCTCCTCCTCCTTCTTTTCTTGCCTACGTTATCTCTGGCATGATTTTTCTTGCTCTTTGGTCATTTTGTTGAAGTTCTTCTCTCGTTCACTTTAAGAATATTTCCGAGTTTCTTATGTGGGAGACAAGCCAGGTATTTATTGCTTTGATGAGATTTCTGCTTCGTAGTTTAATTTCGAGTAGTTTTCTCGTTCTCCTGAGGTATTCTTTTTATTTTTTCTTTAATCTCCGCATGTTTGATGGTGTCTGCTTCAAGTATATAAAGGATTCGTAAGTTTCCTATTCTCTAAACGTTCAGATTTTTTTTCTGGAATTATTAGTTCTATTCTTTCAGTCATTGGTCATTTTCTGCTTCTCATTAGTAGCATGGCACAATTTTCTATGCCAAATTTCATCCCTTTATCTTGATTCTATATTCTCCCTGCCTGTAGAATGGTTTCCAATTCTTTTTCATTTTTTGCAAACAATTTTTAAGAATTAAAAGGAAAAAAAATTAATATCTAGTAAGTAAAGTTGGCGACCGTAGTCGATAGTTACCAGAAGGATCCCTTTTTAATAGCTTCTACACTGAGGTGTAGGGAAGGATGCTACTCCTTTCCTTGCATTGCTACACTTTACCATTGATACGTACCTTATATTGCTGAGTTTTAAGCAAGGAAGTATCAAGTACCAGTACCATTTTTAAAGTCTTAGGTATGATGCGACCATGGATTTAATCCCAGTTTCCCGGACAATTGGCAAACACTCTACCCACTAGGCCATTCTAAAACTAAATAATAAGTACCTTATCTCTCTTGATGCGATTTTTTAGGTGGGGTTGTTACAGTTTAGATAAAGACGAAAATTTTTTTATAAAATAAATATGGGTATATTTTTAAGGACTATATATATATATAGGTATTATTCGGTCCAGTTAAACCGGAATTGGGAGTAATTCCATCAGGACAAAAAAACCTTTCAACAGTGTACATTTAAATTTTCCTGGTAAAGAGCTTAATGTAACCGATGGAAATAACAGGATGGAAGTAAATTTATAATCCTAATGTGACCGAATTTTGTTTTTTCTTAAAGAATGTATATATATATATATATATATGATTTGAGATCCCCATGATGTGACAAGAACTATTAGTGGTTATCATGGTCTGGCCCTGAAATTATGGTTGATATCAGTCATCTGATGAAAATTTGTTGAACGCACAATTGATGTTTATTTGCATGTAGATGTATATAGAATCAGAATAAGAATAAGAAGAGAAAGAAGAAGGGAAAGAGTAATAATAGGAATAATTATTATAAAAGGTAATCTGTCGAATAGTGGACTTTAGCGTTCCGGTCGACCACATAGTGGAAATCAAGGTAAACAAAAAAGAGACAAGTATTAAACCTTGCTGGAGAAACAAAAAATATATTGAGACATGAAAGTGATCGTGATACTATTTGTTAGTGATGCAATTGGAAGGATCACCAAAGCTTGGAAAGGGTGCTAGTACAATTAGAAATCGGAGGACGAACCGAGAACATCCAAACTACAGCATTGTTGAGGCTGGCTAGAATACTGTGAAGTGTCCTGGAGACTTGAGTAGACTTGCTATCATTCATCCGAGGAGTGACACGTAAAGCTGCTGTGAAAAACTTGCGTGGAGTAATATAATAAAATAATATTTTCTGTGTCTGTCTGTCTCTCTCTCTCCCTCTTTTTCTTTATGTATATATATAAAGAGAGAGAGAAAGAAAGAGAGAGAGAGAGAGAGAGAGAGAGAGAGAGAAGAGAATATTTTTTATCGCATTATTCCTTGTAAATATTTTCCAGTATATATATATATATATATATATATATATATATATGTTTCGTTAAATAATAAAGACAAATTTTGTCTGTTTAATTTATTTAAGACCCTTTCAAGTTTCCTGATAAGTGTCTTAGTTTCAGGTTGGAATTGGTTGATGAATTTCCCAAAATTGTCCCATGCGCTTTCGGACTCTTCGTAGGTTGTCATCAGGGGTTGCTTGCATGTGTAAGGTGTGTTTGTATTTTTTAAAAGCTCCTTTTAAAAGATACAAATACACCTTATCAGAAAACATGAAAGGATCTTAAATAAATTATATTGACAAAATTTGTATTTATTATTTAATGAAGCATGCTTAAATGAACGATTGCTGCTTTACCACACAGACACAGACGCAGACAGACACCACACAAACACACACACACACACACACACACACACACACACATATATATATATATATCCATATATATATATATATATATATATATATATATATATATATATATATATATATATATATACATTGTTTTGATACTTTTTCCTTATTATTTACCTGAAAATATACAAGTCTACGTGTACAACTGCTTGTGTGATTTTCCTGTGCAAGAGAGGGTGCACATAAAAGTCTATACGTGTGCATGTATACAAGTAAGCGTGTATGTGCTTGTGTATATATGTGTCCACAGATAGTTGTGTGTTATGAATTAACAGAATAATATAACTATCTTATAACAATCCGAAATAAATTTACTTGGAAATAAATTTGGATTGTGGATTTGAACGTAAAGCATGAAAACTATCCTCGACTATCAGCAAAATATTTAAAATTTTGGTAGCCTTATAGATAACTTTTTTTTTTCAATTATATGAGATTGCACTCAAAATCAATCTCCTTATCGATATCCGGTCTTCTTTTGTCCAAGCTATATCTAATTAATCAAATATTGGCTATTATATTTTCCTGAGAAAAATCATTGGTGTAAATGTTTGGTCTTTCATTTTGAAAGACATTAAATTATAACCTTTGAGTTGGCGGGGAGTTGATACCTGGTTTGCACCAAATGATATTTTCACTTGAATACTTTAAAAAAATTCAGCGTGCTTTCCCGCAGAAAATGGAATCTGCGAACCGAGTCCAAATCCTGGACGCAAATATCTGTTTCGTTCAAATTCTTTTGGGAAAGGCATGTACCCAACAGTTTTCGTCAAGCTTTCGTTAAATAGATGGACGGAATGTATTCTTGAGCTTTGGTTTGACAACAATTCTGGAGAAGGAAAACCCTTAATTTAAATCTCCGTTACTCCGCTTAAAATTGACCTTGTGTCACTTGCTACTCCTGGTGGAGGGTTTGGGTAAATTTATTCTTTAGAATAATTTGCATAAGCAGTCAAAATTTGATTATATATCATTTCTGCTTTTTCACACCATGGGCATGTCAATTTCTTCTGAAGATAATGAGAGAAGTTTCTTTAGCTGCAACTAAAGTCTTTATTCCTTAATGAAGCTTGCTTTGATTTTAAAAATCCATAAATATTCTTCCTCCAAACTCTTTTTAAAAATCTGTTTTCATGTTTTAAATAATTTTTGATAATAAATTGGTTTTGCTAGATATATTATCTAACTTTCAGATCATAGAAATTGCGTACCAAAAAAGAATTTGAGACGAGATACGAACTTGCAAGTTTGCCGCCATATCGCAATACTCATGTTATTTTGTCTAAAGAAGCTGATGTGACACGATAGATTATTTTTTTTCCCTTTCTGCCGTTGATTTCGCTGCCGACCTGTTTATTGAAATATTTCGTGGGCTAATAAGAGAGTTCACTTTTCATTTGTTAAACCATATTTTTGAAACTGAGCTAAATTAAGCAAACCTAAGTAAAGGAACACAGCTAATAATTCGGCGTACCCAGCTTGATGTTTATCGTCGTAGAATGTTGA
This sequence comes from Sepioteuthis lessoniana, assembly GCA_963585895.1. Lineage (NCBI taxonomy): Eukaryota > Metazoa > Mollusca > Cephalopoda > Myopsida > Loliginidae > Sepioteuthis > Sepioteuthis lessoniana. Next base: position 41,653 of record CAUZXS010003899.1, on the reverse strand, counting down.
ATCGATGATCCGAGTTCAAATCCTGGACGAGATATATATCTAAAAAATGATTCATAGAAATAAATTTAAATAGAAAATTTGTTTTTCTTTCATTTGTTTTTCTTTTTTTTTTTCTTCCTTTTCATGTATTTTTCTTGATATAATTTATATGGATATTTGTATCGTTTGAATTTTCAAGGTAAGGGTAATCTTTACACTATGCTTACTACGATGTCACAGCAGCCATTACACCACGGAGAGCACCTCCTTGATATTTATAATAATAGTCATGGCATAATAAACTTTACGAAGATCATTATGACCATTTCGTTATTTCCCACATTCCCTTGAATATCATGTAACGAGGCACGCTTAGTACAACGTTTTTGCAGTTTGAAATGGAATTGGTGACAAGAGTTCAAAACACGCATAAAACTGTTCATATTGCGCTATGACCATTGGAAATAACATAAATTTGTATGTTCTCACTCCAGCTCTTGATAAATATTGTTTGATTGGTTGATTTCAATGGTATTTTAATGCTGGTAGGGTAATTTTATGCCTAGAGGTTAGGGATTCGCGTTCATTATAAATTTTTTGTGTAGTGGTCTCTAAGGAGTTTTTTTCTATTGAATACAAATAATTTTTAAACAGATCTTTTAAACCCATAGATGGGACCCTAACACGTGCAACCACTCAAAGTGGACCTGAGAGTAATGGCATAGGGCACACTGGGGTCTTTAGCCTTGGTTAGGTGACAGGCTTAGGAGAAGGATAACTCTATATAGAAACCAGCTTTACTCCGTTTAAAAACTGACCTGGTGTCACATCCTGGTGGAGGGGTTGGGTAAATGTTTGAGTACAGGCCTAGCCTAACTTTATTTATTTATTTATTTTTGTCCGCTCCTTTCTCACATTTATTAGATTAAATCTGCAATATTTCAAACCCAGAAGAGGAAGTAATAATAATAAATTGCATTGATACGTGAAGTTTCTAAACTTCAGCAATTTTGAAAATAACCGCTTCTAAGGGATAAAATAAGTAACTGTCTCTAAAGACCCCTTTAAGTGTGAGATTCCTAGCGGTTGTCTGATTTGCTCGCTTATAAGTCCTCCGTTAATGAATACACGCCCATATGCGTGAGCAATCTCCCTAGAATTAGGGGCCGGTTTGACTGATGCCATCAAACTTCTGCTTCCTTTATTTCTAATTCCTTGCAATCGTTCCACTGACAAGACAAGGCGACATCATAATGAAGGGGTTAAGTAAGATCCCAGCTCTAGTTTCGGGGCCACCAAGAATGAGATTTATTACTTGCTGTCTAAGAGAAACCGCCTTTGACAGTGGTTATTGTTGGTGACCAGGGAAACTTTCACAAGAGCCACGCATTATTTTTACATGAGACTAATTTGACTTAAAAGTGGGTCTTGAGCTGAGGAAATTATGGTTGGAGATGTTAGGGAAGGTGCCAACGTCTAAGACATGAAAGGGGGGAGTTGAAACGGAATATAAAATCAGGAGTGGGGGAAGAAGAAAGGATACAAGGAAATAGTTAGTAAGAGGTAGAGAGTGAAGGCCGAAGAGAGAGAGTAGAAAAATAGAATCAAATGATAGCAATGCCAGAGTGAGTGAAAATAGTTAAGAAAGAAAGAAAGAAAGAAAGAAAGAAAGAAAGAATGTTGATTGGTAATAAAAAGAAATTAAAAAACTAAAAAGGAAAAAATTAAAGATTGACGCGAGAGAGAAAGAAAGAAAGAAAGAAAGAAAGAAAGAAAGAATGTAAAGAAAGAAACTAATATACTTTTTTCTTTCTTTCTTATGAATGGTTGATTAGGTAAATATTGAGGAAATGAAAAAGTAAATGAATGAAAAAGATGAAAAGAAAAATAATAAGATATCAAGATACTGTGATTTGAAAATAGAAACAAAAAAAGAAAGAAAGAAAATGTGGTAATAATAAAGAAAAAACTAAAGAAATAATAAAAGAAAAAGTTATGAAGATCAACGCTTGAACAAAAAAACCCAGAAAAGATGAAGGAAAAAAGGAAAAAAAATGAAACAAAAGAAAATGAGTGTTCTTTCTTTGTTTGTTTGTTTCTTTCGAATGGTCGACATGGAAATAAATAGAAAAAATGAATAGGCAAAAAGAAGAAAATGATATTGTAAAGGTACCCTGATAAAAAGAAAAAAAGAAAGAAAGAAAGAAAGAAAGAAAGAAAATGAGTGGGTTGTAGTTATAAAGAAATAGTAGAAAAAAGGGACCCAAGAAGAAGAAGAAGTGGGAGGAAGTGGTGGAAGTGAATGAGACTAAGCTGGTAGAATGACTGATCGTTGTTGCAGTTATGAAAGAAAATCGAGAAAAAAGGGTGATTAGACAGAAAACAAGAAAAAAAGAAGAAGAAAGGAAATAGACACAGAAAGGAAGAAAGGATGTGAAACAGAGAAGTAGAAAAAGAAGAAAATAAGGTATGGACCAGAAAGAAAAGGAAAACGAAAAGGGTTGAGAATGACGATGCCATAAAGAAGTAAAGGCGACGAAAAGATTTTACAAACGTATTCTAAGTACCAATATTGTATAATTACGAGAATAAAAAAAAAAGTGAAGAATATTAAAAAAAATAAACATGAGAGAAAGAAAGAGAAGAATGAAATAATGACCAGGAGAAATGAATACAAGAAGGAGAAAGAAGTACCGAAATAGTGAGAAAAATCGACTCACATTGAAGGATGTATAGTTGTGCATAACTGTACTCAAGAAAAAAAAAAGAAAAAACAAAAGAAAAATACAAGCATAGAGAGAAAGATAGAAAGAGGGAGAAAAAATACATATCTGTTACCAATTGAAGAATAAATTAAACTACATCACTTAGATTATACTACAAATATCTATGTTTAACATAAATTCCTTGTCAGCTTAATTTGTGGTCTGCCCAATCGCTTGGGGCTCTAGAATACACTGACTGCATTTCTGCTGAGATGTAAACACTCCATGAAAGAATGTCCTGCCTGTGACACTAAACCATCTAATGGTGAGGCTTCAGTCCTGGAGCTTTGAAGAATGTGTAGTCCCCATACAATTCCATAACTTCCAGGTTCACTCTGACCCAGATTGGTATTTCCATCTATGAGTCAAATAGAAATGTTTAATCATTTCCTAGACCTGGTTGGTTTTACGGCGTATCAACCCTTTTCGGGTTATTTAACGCATAATTAAATTTCAAACAATTCAGTTTAGTTTTAGTATAGTTTTTGTTTACAAACAGTTAAATGTCAAAGCAGTTCTATTTAAAACAATTCCGTTTAGCTTAAGTGCACGGTTTAGTTTCTATTTAAAAACAGTTTTAAAATCAAAAATATATACAATTCAGTTTAGCATAAGTACACAGTTTCAAAGGCAAACAAAAACCAATTCAATTTCAAACACTTCAATTTAGCACACAAAAACAGTACAATTTCAAGTAATTAGGTCGAGCACAAGTACGCTTTCTAAATTTCAAAAACAGTTCTTTTTCCTGAGTACGCAGTTTCAATGTCAAAAATAGATCAATTTCAAACAATTCAGTTTAGCATAAATACACCGTTTAGTTCTATTTGACCCAAAGATAAGACCCTATCAGGTGATTCCACAACGTGCCAGAGTAGACCTGGGAGCGGTGGCACTGAAAGGGTACTCCGCATGTTTTGAACGCTTGTCACCGATTCCAGCATTACTGGAACCTCACCAGCAGATTGTTTATTGTTATATGCAGGGCACTCGTTGGGGAAGTCTTACCACTCTGCATAGAAGCAGTTAATGTAATCTAAAGCTCCAGCCGACTGGGTAAATTTACTCGACGTGGAACCATTTATGTGGAATAGAATCATTATTGTCAAATGGGAATACTTGAAACCATTTAACAGTGTGCAAGCATATGAGCTCTCTGGCTTGTTTAAAAATAATGTCACAATATGTTCGTTTACAAATCATAAATATTTATATATATATAAGTTGCAAGTTAGTTGGTGACCGTAGTCGAGGGTGACCCGAAGTTTCCTTTTTTGATAGCTACTGCACCAAGTTGTAAAGAAGAGCACTACTCCTTTCTCTTGATTGTTCCCCTTTACCCTTGATCCGTACCTTATAATATTGAGCGTTAAGCAAGTCGACATCGATTACTATTTTGAGTCTTTGTT
>CAUZXS010003899.1:2500-32500 GCA_963585895.1 Sepioteuthis lessoniana | reverse complement strand
AATAATCAAAAGTAAGTGAGATTTATAGGAAGAGGCGAAATTAGACATAAAACTGAAATTAAAATTTTAAAAAAATAAGGAAAAATTGATTCAAAACTATATTGAAAAGGTCAAAGGTTTTTAAATTTCTAATTTAAAACATGCGCTTGCAAAATAACTTGTTCCTTGACAAGAAATATAATATTAAATTAAAAAGCTGTATGAATTTAAAAAAACAAATCTATATTAATCTATAATGTTCCAGGAATCAACTTACTCATCTAGGACTATTTTAAAACTAAATAATGTATAATATATTGGACAAATGACGTACAAATTTTTCATCGAGGGATTACATATATGTATACTCTCCGTGGACTTTCTTATTTTAAATATATCCATATTCTTTCTTTGGACCTACAATAACCATCTGTATATATATATATATATATATATATACATGATACATAAGTATGCATATATATATATATGTGTGTGTGTGTGTGTGTGTGTGTGTGTGTGTGTGTGTGTATAAAGCTTTCAAGGAGTACGAAATTTGAAAATTCTCGCTAAAACCAGATTAGTTCTTCTATATATGCGTGCATCCCGTCACAAAAATTATATATATATATATATATATATATATATATATATATATAAGTGAGTGTGTGTGTGTTTGTGTGTGTGTTTATGTGTGTGTGCGTGTGTGTGTGTATTTGTGTGTGTGCACGCGCGCGCGTGTGTGTGATTTTCAATACAAATTTTCGTTCTAATGAATGTATTCCTATAAAATTAGTAAATTTCTTTATTTATTAATTAAAAAAATGAATGTGTTAAGCAGAATATTTTCTATCCTAGTTTGATAATTTCTTAAATAATGTCAAAAATATAAAAATTGAATAAAGAATGAACAGAGCCCAATCGGCTTGGGTTGTAAAATATGCCGATTGCATCTTTGCAGAGGGGTAGGACCACCGCCCGATCGAGTTTCCAAGTTACGACACTAAACCATCTGATGTTGAAGCTCCAGTCAAGGAACTTTGGGGAATGTGGAGTGACCCTTCATTGCTATTGCTCACATTTCTACTTTGACTTATAATCATAGCACCCGATCCAGTATTGTCTTTAGGTTAAATACAACTGTTTGACATTTTAACTGTGTGAAAATGAATGACTTATGTCGAATTGAACCGTTTGAAATAGAAATCATTGACTATTTAAATGAGTAAAAAATGACTGCATAATTGAATTGTTCGTGATATATAGCAGTACTTGGAACCATTAAACTGTGTGGAAACAAATAAAAAATGTTGAATGGTATTATTAATGCTTAATAGCAATATTGAGACTCTTTATCTATGTGCCAAAACTGAATTATTGCCCAGTCGGCTGGGGTTGTAGAATTCACCGACTGCACCACTGCAGTGGGGTACGACCCCACAAAGTGTGTCCTGCATATGACAATAAACAATCTGACGGCGAGGTTCTAGTAATGCTGGAGCTTTGGGGAATGCTGAGTACTGCTTCATTACCCTCTCTCCCAGGTCCACTTTGGCTCGGAGTGGTAGCACCAGGTAGGGCCCTATCTATGGATCAAATTGAACTTAACTGCGTACTTTTACTAAACTGAATTGCTTGAAATAAAACAGTTTTGACATTTAACTGTGTAAACAAAAGTAAAGTTGGCGACCGTAGTCGAGGGCGACCAGAAGGCTCCCTTTTCAATAGCTACTACACCGAGGTGTAGGGGGAGGGCACTACTCCTTTCCCTGGACTGCTCCACTTTACTCTTAATACGTACCTTATATTGCTGAGCGTTAAGCAAGGAAGTATCAAGTACCATTTTTAAAGTCTTTGGTATGACGTGACCTGGGATTGAACCCAGGTCACCCTGCCCATTGGCGAACTCTCTACGCACTAGGCCAATGAGACTAAACTGAATTCTTTGAATACTTGAAATTGAAATGTTTTTGACAATCTAACTATGTACTCATGCTAAACTGAATTGTTTTAAATAGAACTGAATGATTTTAAAAAATGTATTAGGCATTAAATAACCTATAAAGGTTAATATGCCATAAAACCCAAACAAACAACCAAGTAAATTGATTTATTGGTATTACATGGTAATCCTTGTAACCGTCGGACTATATGTAAATAAATGAATACTGTTGATTAGAATAAGTGTTAAATAGCAAAACCTGTCATCACATCATTGTCAACTAATTAATGATTGATTTTTTATGGAATCATGTGCAAACAAATGATTAATTGTAAGTAGATTGATTCGTGTTACATATAAATACTTGAAACGATCTAAGTGTGTACCAAAAAAATAGCTCAGGCTAAAAATGGAATGAACAAAATGTGTTTATTAATCATATATATTTAAGATATATGTATAAAGAGGATCTAGCGTTAAATTACCTACAATGGGTGATATACCAAGCCCAAAACAAACTAGGAATAAATATTCAAGAAATTTGATTAAATTTTCTTTGAAGAAAAAGACAGTTTTAGAGTGCATTTGATTTGCGGATTTTTTATGTAACTTTTCAATTCATGAACAGAAATTTATTCATTGAGGGGAGAAAAAATTATTAAAATCTTACTTTCATAATCATCTACATCTTGCAGGAAGTATATTTTTTACATTTGTATTTACAGAATTCTAAAAAAATCAATTTCTTTCTTTCACTCTCTCTCTCTCTCTCTCTCTCTCTCTCTCTCTCTCTCTCTCTCTCTCTTTATATATCTATATATATATATATATATATATATAGTATTATTCGGTCCAGTTAAACCAAAGTTGGGAGTAATTCCTTCAGGACAAGAAAATCATTCAAAAGCTGAACATTTAAATTTTCCATAAGATCTGAATTAGTTCTGTTATATTTTTCTTCGTGTTTTTGGTTTTCATCTGGAAGCACAAAACAGGATGGAAATAAATTTATAATCCTAAAATAACCGGTCTTTGGTTTTTTATTTAAAGAATGTTACGGCCACCGGCCACGGTAGGATTATAATGCAAGGACTACTATGAGAATCGGAAGTGGGGCAGGCGATTGGCGAGTCTTCGAGCCCTAGCAACAGTGGAAGAAGCAGCCGAGAAGGGGCAAAGGTCTTGACCCGGAGAAGGAAAGGACATGCCATTGGTCGAGGCAGGGAGGGCGCTTTACTGCCAAAAAGAAACGAAACCCAAAAAGTCAGTTTCGAGCTTCGTCAAGGAAGAGAAAGGTCGCCTTTTCACGGGGTCCGGTGAAAGGGGAAATCCTAGTCCCAAAATGGCATATAGAAGTCAGCACCGTTGGGTAAGAACCTGAGGCTCAACGCAAAAGAAAAGGAAAACAAAAACTGGTGCCTTGCAACTCGTTAGTAGGAGATTAACGAATATAAGAAAAAAAGAAAAAATTAACAAAAGAAAGGAAAGACAAAAAAAAGGGGGGGTTAGTCAAAATTTTTATCAAGAATAATATACGTAACCTAAATAAAGGTCCGTATCAAGACTATTCCAAAGAAACATTTTTGAGGCTGTTCATCAGCAGCTAGTTTTGGCGGAAAACCTATTTGGTTAAAATTTGTATATCCATAAAGACGAAGAGGAGAGACTCTTGTTCTTCGGTGAAAGAAGAAAAAAAATACTAAGAAAAAGAAATACTTTGTCTTATTGGAAGGACCTAGTCAGATACTATTGGGAGCGACTTGTCCTCCACATTGCTGTATATTTTTTGTTGTATTCGTTTTGCTCTTTGTTTGTCTGTTGTCACAGTTGTGCTTTCTTTTAAATGAAAAAAAATGTATGAATGATACGTATATAAAGAAAAGGAGAAAACCAAATCCGCGTTATATTGTTTGTCCGGTTCAGAATTCCCCACGTATTCATTCATATCACGTTGACCTCTTTAACCTTCAAACCCTCATTAGTCCGTCCATATCTCGAAAAATTAAAAATACGGGTGGACACCCGTTACATGAATATATATATATATATATATATATATATATATATTTCTGACCGCTAATTATATTTCGAAAATTTCAAAAGAACACTGCCAACGGAAATGGAATGTTATAAAACTTTCTCGTCTTTTTCATTTCATTTTATTTCTTACACGCCCTGATGAAAGTCTAAAAAACCGCAACGTTAAACGTTGAAAAATATTTCTACAAATTAAAACATACTCTGAAGATCTTGTACTTGTTTTTCTTATTTCTACATATTTTCACACACACACACACACACATGTATATTAGTAAATAAAGTGAGTTGGTGACCATAGTCGAGGGCGACCCGAAGGTTCCTTTTCAATAGCTACTACCCCGAAGTGTAGGGGAGGGCGCTAATCCTTTCCCTGAATTGTTTCACTTTACCCTTGATACGTTCCTTATAATACTGAATGTTAAGAAAAGTGGCATCATTTTTTGAGTCTTTCGTATGACTCGACCTGGTATTGAAGCTCGGTCTACCGGGCCATTGGCGAACACTCTAACCACTAGGCTAATATTCTCTCTCTCTCTCTCTCTCTCTCTCTCTCTTATTTTGGATACCAGCATACATTTAAAATCTTGGGTATTACCTTCACTCAGTCTGATCTTTTGATACGAGATAAATATGTCAGTATTTCATCAAATTCCCAATAGACCATATTTCTATGTTTTCCCTCTGACTAAATAAATTTTTATATAATGTCAGTTCATGGATCTGATTATTTCTTACAAAATATAGTGTGTTAATAATGACGATAACTATTTTATTTCAAAATTTTCTTCCTCTCTCTCTCTGTCTCTCTTTCACTCTCTCTCTCTCTCTCTCTTTCTCTATTTATCCATCTATCATTCTGTATCTCTTTATATATATATATATATATATATAGATCAGATGAAAAAGTATTAAAAACATTGATTCATAGAAACATACTCCCCACTGATCCTAAAAAAAATAAAACTCATTATATACTATGATGAATCTAAAACCTCCAACTTAGTCATTAAAAATAATTCCTCTCCCTCGATTGGAGTTTTACAAAAAACCAACGTTATATGTCAATTCCAATGTCTTTCAGGAGATTATATCTCTGAAAACAATATATATGTCGGTTTAACCTCAACTACCATACCGAGAAAACTTAAAATGCACCTGTCTGATACAAGTTCCATAGCACAGCATTTAAAAAACACATTCATGCCCAACAACCGAATTACGGAAAATTCTTACCGAAAACAATATTTGAACATCAGAATAACAAGCAAAAACTACAGATTCTCGAGGCACTACATATTAGGAACATACAACCCAAACTTGATAGAATTAATTTTGAAACCAGTGCTAATGTTCATAAATGTCTTTAGCTACTGACGTTATTTATAGAAACAAATTCGAAAAGTAAACGCTACACAATACAACAGTACAAACGGTCATTCTTACAAAGTAGTAATGTACATACACAAGTTATATCACTTTTGTAATAAACCCTCCCCTGATGATGGCCCAAATTTGGGCAGAAAGTACTTGGGAAATAATTAATCATGGAAGGTTTATCTACCAATTCCCGCCGAATATCATAAGATCAATACGGCAATTCGAAAGGATTAACAAAAAAATATGTAGACAAAAAATATCTATTATGTTCAATCAAATGTGTGTATATATATATATATATATATATATATATATATATATATATATATATATATAGTCATCCACAGGCAGACTGTTTCGTTTTATCAGAACTCTTCAGTGTGGCTAGACACGCGTGTGTGTGCGTGCGTGTGTGTGCGTGCGTGTGTGTGTGTGTGTGTGTGTGTGTTCTATGTATATGAATGTATTTAATCGTAAAGCCCTATATCTAAAATATCATCGATTCTCTTTATACATTTTACACGCGTTCTAATATACAGCGATTAGCCATGGACGTTGATACACTTTACTCAATTTTTTTATTTATATACAAAACAGAAAAATCCTTGGAAAGTTTATTTGCAACAAGAGTAATATAATCACAGCGGCGAAATAGCACTTAAAAACCTCAATATTTTCGAAGTCTTATGTACAATATATAAAAATAAGATAAAGAAAAAAGCCAAAATAATTTTGCACTTACCGACCAAGATATTAATAAAAAATATCCTCTTAATACCCTCTTTTCTTCTTTTTTTAAAATGCTTTTTCTTTATTTTAAATCATTTTTTTAAATGTTGTGCTTCTCATTTTTGACACATGCATAGAAATTGTTACATGAACTGTTTTCTGCATCTATTATATAAACTTAAACTGATGAAATACAACCTCATATTCCCAAAAGAAAATATGATACTTGAACCAGTAAACAGTAAATGCATAGCTCAAGATAATTGTAAATATTCACTGTGATTTTCTTATTCTGGCATAGGGTCACAACTGAGTAATCAGTAAACTTTAATTTAATACCAATGGCTACCTTAAGAAAGCTTATTGAAAGTCTTATTTTTTACATCTTTTTAAATATCTTCTTGGACCATCCTATTCTGGCAGGGACCTAAAACATAAAATAACCAGTTAGGATCGAACTCAAACACTGTAATAAATGGCTAACTATATTTCTGTAGCAGTCTTTTTCATCCAAAATTTTAAAATTATATTTGTTTTTTCCGAATTCGTTAGCAGACGAATATTTCCACCTTACGTTTCACGTTGCATATATTTTTGTTTTAGATATTAAAAGCATATTGAATACAAATTACCTGTATGTTCTATTTAAACTCATTTCTTTTCTTGAAGCCATAATTCTCTTTGATTAAAATGTGATAGTGAGAATTCCTGTAGTGCAATGAGCAGGTTCAAACTCCATTCGTACTATTTCGTTCACTTTTAGATAAACACCTTTAGGAAATGGTATAAACTCCTTTATTCCTCCAGCTATAGGGTATATAGAACCACTACTGTCCTTTTAAAAGGATGGCGTTGGCATTGAATAACCCACAAAGGCTGATATGCCATTAAGCGAATAAACCAAACCAAATCTAAAACGAGATAATCAGTTAACCAAACGTTTATAATACGTGCAGTCCGTGAGGGTGCCACCTATTGTGTAATAGTTAACAAGCTAGACTAACAAACTTTCACGAATGAGTTCGAGTCTCACTCGGGGACCCATTCCTGTAGGGTTGTCCAACATCTAAGGAGAAGCATAGTAAATTAATATATGAAATCCGTTCACATCTCTAAATGCACAAGCCTTATATAATGTTTAACTAATGCTATCGGCACAATTTAGGATTTTTTAGTCCTAGAGGTTAGGGAATCACATTCTTTATACATTGATAATTACATTTCTTGAGCAATTACTTCACAGATTTTATGTTGTTTTTTTTTTATTCATTTATTTATTTTTATTTTTATTTTTTCTTTGCAAACTGCCCCATTGGATAAAAGAAATGTTTAAACAGATCTCTCTCTTGATTGTTTAATGGCATATTAACCTTCTTGGGTTATTTAAACCCAAATCCATCCTTCTAGAAGAACAGAAGCGGTATTATCTAAGCCATAGATGGGAGCATTAAGTGGTTCATGCCTTTCCCAAGAGTATTTGTCCGAATAGTCCAACGCTTTAACCATGACACCGACTCAAACAGATCTATATGACGTCTACATGAGACCCTAAAATGTATCACCACTCATACTTTTCGGGTGATACGGTCAGCATATTCTAAGCCTCGTTCAGTTCCAAGATGGTTGATTACTTAGGACAGAACTTCAGATACGATCAATGACAGTGTGGAAGACTAAGAAAAGCCAAGTAAATTTCAAATATTCAAGATCAATGATATGAACTTGGGTTACAATTCCCGCTTTTACTGTTCTAAATTTGGAGATTTTAGAGGTATTATACTTTGAACTACTCTTCTCCAACTGCTCGCAACTGTTTTAACTAAATAATAAAATACATATCACATAAATTGATAATATATTTTAGGAGGCACTCGTTGTGAAATGCTAATCTTCAAAGAAAATGGACCGGGTTATCCGATTTCAAATCCTGGACGAGGTTATTTGTATTTCACATAATGCTTTAACCGTGGGTAAGCTATGCAAACAATAATTCTCCGTCTAGCAATGACGAAGCAGAAGCACATACTGGTCTCTATAATTTTGTTATGGCAACCAGTCTTGGCGAAGGAAAACTCTCAATACAAATACAGCTTAAAAAATTACGGAGGAGGAATTGGTAAATATATTTATGGATATTTTATACTGTAGAAATCTGACATTAAATATGAAATTATAACTGTCGGTGTGGTTTAAAATACACTGACTGTATCCACTGCAAAGAGATAAGAACCGCCAAACCAAAAATAAGGAGACTGTTCTCTGCAAGGCATTAAGCTGCATTTGATGTAGCACAATTTTTGGAGATTTGGAGACTGTGGAGCACCGATTCATTGTCGTTACTCTCAGCACCTCACTTATTTAAAGTGGTACAGCCTGTTAAGGTCTCATCTAGTAGTTAAATAGAACTGATTTAAAACAAGTTTGTGTTAGATTGAACTGTGTGCAAAAAAAAAAAACACTTAAGAAACAACTACAGATAAAATGTAAATACGACCTTACAATAAACGCGATTCCCTATAACCTAATATAACCTTATACAGTTTGACATGCCATTTTACTGTTATTTAATCAGCAATCAACCTGATTGTCGCCATTGATATTGTGGATTTGAAATTGTTTACTTTACTTAGTTTAAAGTACCATACAAGCCTTAAATAGCCGTTTCACAGAGGTCAACCGTCTCAGAAATGAATAGACTTTTCTCTGATTAACGGACACATTAAATAAGTTTCCATAATTTTTTCGTATGGGCACTTTTATTGATAGTACATACATAAAACTCTAGTCCCCTTCGAAGTAATCTCCTCCGGCTGCAATGCACTTGTTGTACCGTTCCAACAACTTCTGGAAGGCTTCATGGAAGTACTCTTGTGTGAGCGTGTCAATGACCTTCGTCACAGCCTCATTCATCTCCTCAATTGTCTCATAACGACAGCCTCTAAGCTTTTCCTTGAGCTTAGGGAATAACCAAAAGTCACAGGCAGCAAGGTCTCGACTATAGGGAGGCTAAGGAACTGTCTTTATGCCCATCTTGCTCAAATAGCCCGTGACAAGGATGGAGTTGTGGACTGGTACATTGTCCTGGTGGAAATGCCACTGACCCGATTTGAAGAATGCTAGCCTCTTCTGACGAAATTTCTTCCTGAACTCCCTTAACCTCAACATAGTAACCCTAACCCTAACCCTTTGCCCAATCAACTCTGGTGTACTGACTTCCTTACTCCTTCCACACCTCTTATCATCCCTCACAGACTCCCGGCCTTCCTTGAATCTCTTATGCCACTCAAAAACTGATACTTGATTCATGCAAGATGCTCCAAAAGCAGTCTGAAGCATTCCATACGTTTCTGTGACGGCATTTTTTCCAAGTTTAAAATTTTTTTATTACATATCGTTCTTCTAAAGTGTCCTCACGTCCAGATTGCGTTTTTGAAATTCACCAGCTGTGACAATCAGACTTTAGTATGGTGTTTTCCAATTCCTGCTGTAGCTGTTTATTTGAACCTGAGATCATAGATATTGGTCAGTCATCTCATAAGATGTATTGCAATAACATATTGAATTTTCAAGAGTGTACGATAATTTTAAATGCCTGTACAATTTACCACGAACATCGGTGATCTGACGGTTAACAGGGCTTTCAGTGTGACACGATCAAAAGTCCCTGGCTATTTAATGTCATCGGATATAAGAAGTTGAGGATAGACGCTTCCTAGCTCTAAAATAATTCAAGATGTCAAAATATTTTATTAGTTCAGTTCAAAATCACGGGTTATTTTTTAAATGCGTTAACTCGTGATGGACTGAAAAGAATGAAATAAGTTTTTTACAAAAAGACAAAAAAAAACAATATTATATTTGAGATAATCCATTTACGATTGCTGATTTCATATACTGTATGTGTAAATTCAAGCGTGGTTATTATTATTTTTTTAGACAATTGCATCGTTTAAAGTAGAACAAAGAATCAATTAAAAGCAATTAATTAAAATTCTATCTCCAGACAATAATAGTTTCTTTTGATCTTTCAGTGAATACCGAATTTTAATTTTTTTCATTTTAAATGTTCATTACATGCTGTTATAATTTATGAATTTTGTAACAAGCTGGCATTTATCAAACAAATACGTCAACGCTTTCATTACACTCATTATATATGAAGCAAAACGGTCCAAACTAGTATCAAGATTATAGTTAAAACAATTGTCAGTTATAATCAACTCATTTACTCGAACTCTTTTTTTTTTATTTAGGTTGTTATAATAACAATTATTCAACTGAATATTTTCAGGTGATCATGCGATTCATTCCCGAGACTGTAATGTACATATTTACCTAACTCCTCCTCCAGCGACAGGACACGACGCAAGGTCAATTTTTCAACAGAGTAAATCTGCTTCGAATTCAGAGTTTTCCTTCTCTTAGAGCGCTTGCCGTACTCAAACGAAAGAACACAGTATCAAACGAGGAAATGCAATCAATTTTTGCATTTAGCTTTTCTCTTCAATCCTGACTATTTACAGCCGAATAACTAACAATATGTTTTTAACAATAATGATATCAAAACAGATGATTCTCTCTAATCAATGATTTTTCATATTATTACAGATGATTAATTTTAATTAATAATGTTTTAAATATTACTAATATAATCTAATCAATAATTTTGCATGTTATTCCAGATAATAATTTTTAATTAATATTTTTCCTATTATTACAGACGATACTCTCTAATAATATAATTTTCTAAACCTTCCAGATGATACTCTCAAATGAATAATTTTTCATATCATTACAGATAATACTCTCGATTCAGTATCTTTTTCATATTATGACAAATCATACTCTTTAATCGATACTTTTTTCTTATTATTACAGATGATACTCTCTATCAATATAATTTTCAATCATTCCCAATGATTCGCGTTAATCAATAATTTTTACATCATAACAGGTGATACTCCCTAATTAATATTTTTTAGATATTATAATAGATTATACTCTCTAATCAATAATTTCTCTATCATTCCAGATGATACTCTTTTATCAAATATTTTGTATATTATTCCAGCTGATAATTTTTAATTAATATTTTTAATATCAATACAGATGATACACTCTAATCAATAATTTTGTGTGTTATTCCAAATGATATATTTTACTTATTATTTTTCCTATTATTCAAGATAATTCTCTCTTATCAATAATTTTTCATTTTATTGCAGTATAAGTATTATAGTTACTATATAGAACAAAGAAAAAAAAAATGATAAAAAAATGAAAATACGCAAGAAATAAACATTATCAAATTATATTTTTCCAATCTAAAGAGAAAGATAATTACAATTATAGATATTCTTATCCAAGTTATTATACAAAAATAATTTCAAATTCAAGATATAGAAATATATCTTTTTAAAATGATCTCAACCAAAGGATTTTTTGAAATATTTTAAATTGGCTCATCATAACATATGCAAATAATTCTTTTCTTTGTGTTATAATTTATAAAACAAAATTTATCGAAGGTCAAAAGTTGAGTTAAGTTGAAGAAAATGGACAACTTGACTGAACGATTTCATGCAGAAAAACGTTTATTTATATTCACAAAGATAAGAAAGTTGGAGGTCACAGTGGACGAATATAGAGTCATATAGGTTGTGTAATCTCGGTCAAAATCTAAAAATGAATCACAAAAATCGATGAAGATTTGCGAGATGAACTGTTTTACTTGAGGTGACTGTGGAATATAGGGGCACTTAAAGAAAGAACAAGCAAAATTTTTGTATGAAATCAAACACTATATATATATATATATATATATATATATATATATATATATATATATATATATATATATGACTACTCCATCAACCCCACACACAAACAAGACTCCGTGGCGCAGTGGCTAGCAAATGTGCTGGACTGCGACATGTAGTAAGCGAATCCGATCTCCAGACGTGCTATTAAGGCTAACTTAAGGACAAATACTCACGGCAAAGATAAGATAAGTTTAGTTTGGTTTTATGGTATATCAACCATTTATAGTTATTTAAAGCCAAATCCTGTTTATACATTATTATTTAAAATTTATGATTTGTAAACACATTTTCTTGATAGCATTTTAAAACGAGCCAGAGCTCATGTTTTGCACACGTTTAAATGATTTCAAATATTGTTATTCAATACCAACAAATTAATTTAGGCACACAGTGAAAGACTATCAATTATTTCGATTTAACATTAATAATTATATTAAATATTACTCATTCGTTTGAACACAGTTAAATGGGTCCAAGTATTGCTATGTATCAGTAACAATTCAATCATTTCTTTGCACTCAGTTTAAATACCTAAAAGTTCTATTTGACTCTTAGATAGGACCCTATCAGGTGTTACCACTCTGGGCCAGAGTGAACCTGAGAGCGATGACAATGAATGGTTTCTTTGCATTCCTCAAAACTCCAACTTTACTGGAATCTCACCATCAGATTGCTTAGGGTTATATCTAAGACACTCGTTTGTGTGTGGGGTCTTATCCTTGTGCAAAGATGCTGTCGGTATATTCTACAGCCCAAGCTGACTGAACTGCAAAGGCATGAACCCTATTATCTTCCAGCAATAGGCTGAAAAATACCACTACTTTTCTTCGACAAGTTTAGCTTGGACATTATATGAAAGTTGATAAGTCATTAAACACAGAAACCAACACTAACGGACAAACAAGCGCCCGTCCTTGCAATGGAATGTATTTTGCTGTCTAAAACATTTTTCATTGAGGTCATTTTGCATGAACTAGCAGAGTCGAAATCGATGAACCAATCAAAGCACTACCCCATTTGAGTTATAATTACACGTGGTCAGATAATCTTGTCATGGTAATCTTTCGATGGCTGTGTTATTGAACAAATCCCAGAAGCAACATTACGCAAAGTTGCAGCTGTACGGCTACCTACCTCCCATCTCAACCGTCCAAATAAGAGAGATAAGACATGCGGGACCCTGTTGGAGAAGTAAGAACAAACTCATAAGCGAGTTCACAAATGAACCTATGCACACGGACCTACAAGTGTATGATAACCAGATAGAACCGATTTACAACAGCTTTGTACGGACGCAGGATGTAGTCTAGAGGACCTGCCAGAAGCGATGAATAAGAGAGATAAATGGCGAGTGAGAGAGAGAGAGAGAGAGAGAGAGAGAGAGAGAGAGATTTAGGGAAATCCGTGCTAGCAGCTTGACATGACGATGATGATGATGAAGATCATCTAACTCCTATGGATGTAAAATGACTGTACCCTTTCTGCTACTTGACGGGTTCCTCTTTGTTAGACGAAAACAAATACATAAAATAAACTACGAAAAATGTCCTAATGAAAAATACACGTCAGATGCTAAATAAGTTGAACATGAACGAGAGCTCCTCCTTAAAAGAGTTACTTTTGCATTTTCTTGAAGATGGCAGCAAAAAGATGAGGAGCAGGAGGAGGAGGAGATAATGTAAAATTTATTTGCGTAAAATATAGGTATTACTGCGCATGTGCATTGATTACAAGAGTAGAGCATATGTCGATTCAAGTTGAGCCCAGTCAGCTGGAGCTGAAAAACACACTAACTTCTTCTCTGCAGAGAAGTATGAACTCGGTGACGAATATTTTAGATATGATATTAAAACATCTGATGGTGAGGCTTCAGTCCTGGAGATGTTAAGAATATATCCATTCATTTACATTACTCCCAGGTCCACTCTGACCCGTAGAAGTTGTAGTAGTACCTCTAAGAGTCCCATCTATGATTCAAACAAAACTAGTGTTCTGGGTATGAAATAAACATCTGATGGTGAGGTTTCAGTCCTGGCGATGTTAAGAATGTATCCGTTCATTGCCATTACTTCCAGGTCCACTCTGACCTGTAGTACCTCTAAGAGTCCCATTTATAATTCAAACAAAACTAGTGTCTTGGGTATGAAAATTAACTATCTGATGGTGAGATGTTAAGAATGTATCCCTTCAATGCCATTACTCCCAGGTTCACTCTGACCCGTAGTAGTAGTTGTAGTAGTTATACCTCTAACAGTCCCATCTAAGATTCAAGCAAAACTAGTGTCCTGAGTATGAAACCTAACCATCTGATGGTGAGGCTGCAATCCGGGAGTTTTGACGAATGTAGAGTACCCTTTAATCGTCATAGCTCCCAGGTCAACTTTGACTCGGAGTGTTAGTATTTGTTAGGCTCATACCTTTACAGCTGTCTAACCATTCAACTATGCGCAAAAAATAACTGATATTACCGGAGATTGTTAGTGTTAGATAGAAATACTTGAAACTATTCAACAACTGTGTAAACAAATGAGCTTTTTAAAATACTAATAAACCATTCGTTCACCAATCATGTATATTTTATATATGTGTTTATGAAAAGGATTTGGTAATAAATAACCAACTAGGGTTGATATGTCATGAAAACCAACCAACCAACCAACCAACCAAGCCACCAACCAACTGATCTAAATGAGGATAGCGTAGACACAGAATCAATGGCATTTGGTAACTGAGATTTTCTCGCTTATATATATATATATATATATATATATATATATATATATATATATATATATATATATGTGTGTGTGTGTGTGTGTGTGTGTGTGTGTATATATAAGTGGTATATATATATATATATATATATATATATATATGGTAAATCCGACAAGATGTTAAAAAATAAGAGAAGTGGATAAACCTGAAATACAGACAAATAATACAAAATAATATTTTTTCTTTATTTCACATTCTGATGAAGTTTTTCTTTTAATAAAGACGAAATATTATTTTGAATCCATTGTCTATGTTTCGGTTCATCCACTTTTCCACTTATTTTAACACAGACACAGACACACAAACACACACACATATATATATATATAAATATATGTATATATATATATATATATATATATATATATATATATATATATATATATATATATATATATATTGTGTGTGTGTGTGTGTGTGTGTTAACAAAAGTTAGATATGTTCTTTTTTCATTTTGAATTTAAAATATAATAACTTCATCCAAAGTGGCTTTTTTCCTAATGGATCAAGGACAAATCTGAAATCTCTTCTGGGGATTCCCAATAATACAGTAACCAACGTGCTGGATTAGACACCATAGTAACCGAATTCGAACTCTAATGGCATCCATTACTTTTAATGTCTGGACAAATACCCTTGTGTAAAGGTAGAATACCCACTATTCCCCACCCACCACCACAGCTATGGGTTGTATAGTACCATCACTGTTTTCTAAAAGGATGGAATTGCCATTAAATAACCCACGAAAACGATCTGCAATCTATTTCGACTTGCTTTGATTTGGCGCAAGACCGCATGAATGGGGCTACCAATGAAGACTCGAACTCATTCGTGAAGGTTTGCTAGTCTAGCTTGTTTATTGTTAAATCTACCGAGGTGTTCTTCTAAGAATAATGTTCAGAGAATCAAGCAAAATAATTATCACTTTATCATATTCATTTCTATCTCGATTTTACGTACAAATAAGACATTATTTTTATTCTTTTCAGCATAGAGCGCAATGCTTTATTATATATTTCTACTGCGATAACTACGAGTAAAGATCACTGGCCCTTTGGAGGTGCCCTTGGTGTAATGGCTATCTTCGTAGGAAATGGACACGGTGACACGAGTTCAAATCCTGGCCGAGACTAATTGCATTTCACATCGCACTAATACCCTTGGAAAAGGTATTAATCCAATTATTCTCCCTCCATCTATGGGTAAATAGTAGGGCAGACTAGGTTCTTCAGCCTTGTTGAGGCAACTAGTCTAGGAGAAGGAAAACTCTGAATTCAAACCTGTTAAACTTCGCTTAAAAATTGACCTTGTGTCATATCCTGCCCGAGCGGAGGGGTTGGGTAAATATGATCACTGGCCTTTTCAGCATTGAGTGCTTTTATTACATGTCTTTTTTTCAACTCTGAATATGAAATAATATGACGTCTCATTTGAACAATATTAAAAATTAGGATATATTTGAGACTGCTCTTGATGGTATAAGATTTTAGGTATATTTTATTAATCAAGTGATTTCTCAATTTTTATGCACAGACTTTTTAAATATAAGTTGATTCAAAAATCTTTTTATTTTTTAAGTCGGCAGAGCGTAGAATACGAAGAATCTAGCCTCGACTGCTCGGTAAGATCTCTTCCCCAACAATAAAAAAAGAGTTCTAATGAGTGTGGAGTTGCACTTTCATTGCCATTACTCCTAAGTCCCCTTTGAATCGAAGTGATTGTACCTATTAGGGTTGTATCTATCTATCTATCTTCATGAATAAAACAAAAAAAAATCATTAATATATTTACCAAATACTCTTGTCGGTGTTGCTTAGAATACGCTGACTGTAAGACACAGAAAATAAACGGATGTCCTGGGTCGGACACAAAAAAAGACAGCAGTTCTGCATATCTTGGAAGTGTTGATTACCTCTTTAATGCCATTACTCCCAGTTCCACTCGGAACAGGAATGGTAGGCTCTGTTAGAACCTCATCTTTGAATCAAATAGAAGTATTTAAAAATTATTCGTACTTGATAGGATTCGGCGAAAAGGTAAAAACACTAGAGAAACTGCAACAAAAAATCTACTTATGTTAATCAGTGAACGGGATTCTTTAACCTTAGATGAGTTGGAAATCAATCAGTAATTTTTTTCAGAAGTAGAAATAAAGTAAAAATTTGATGCAAGCTTGTCGACCAGGCGTGAAAACTACTCATAAGAGTATCGTTTTTCAGCCCTTTGAATTTTATGGAACCCTTGAAATAGTTTTCATGTCTCAGGAAACTCCTGCATAAAAATTATGATATACCATTATTAGCCTATTAATGAATTCGCTTAATCTATTAATGTTCCTTGTGGAAACCCCTAGCGACCTCTTACGGAACCCTAGGGTTCCGGGGAATACTGGTTGTGATACACAAAAGTAGAGCAATAACATTCAAATTCGTCTGGTATCTAGTAGGAAACGAACCCCCTTTTCTATCATACAGGTCTTCGAGACTAGTTTCCGAACCAACGCCATTTGGTAGGAGCCCATGTAGTCGTGTCAGATTTCCTTTTCCATCAACTGTAATCTTCAACTTATCAACGCCCATTAATCCGATTAGCCTGTTCATCGCACATCCGACCCTAACTCTTTTTTTTCTTTTTTATTTTACTCTTCTTGTGAAGTTTCTTTTTTTTTTTCTCTCTCTCTCTTCTGTTCCCTACGCTTCCCTCGATTTGTCTACGCCGCTATTTACAGTTTCTTCATAGGTCTATGCTCTCCAAGATGTTTATATCCCTCTCGGGGACCATTTTCTTGGCACCGGTTACAAGCAATAAACCAGAAATCCTGATACTTCCCAGAAGGTGGCCTTCCGACTCTGCTTTATGCAAAAGGTGCCCAACTTACACATAAACAAACCGTGCCGTGCCGTAACGTGACCTGAGCTACGACAGTTATGGGGCTTTATAATTTGGCAGAATCAATTTCTGTCTCATAGAATCGGCACTCAGTCAGTAGGAAAATTTGTGGTGCTGTTTCCTGTCGACTGTTATTAAAGAGGTGGCAATAAGAGATGTCGATTTTAAACATGTAAATACACGAACAATTATAATCAACAAAAGACAAACAATATAAACCAACAGACTCAAGGGAATACAAATGATTTATTAGAGTAAAAGTACACTAGTAACACATTTTTAAAGAAAATCTTTTTACAGGATAAAACTGCCAATCCCAACTTCTTAGAAATATTTACCAGTTGTTGATAAATTTAGACCAAACATTGAATTTAAAACATTTCCCTTTTGTTGATTAGATGTCAAAAAATTAAAAAAACTCTTTCTCTATTTCTACAGCAGGGTTTCTTAAAGTGGACCATATAGAGCACAGAGGTAAATATAATTATAGCATGGTGAATGAGAGTATAGGGTTCTTGTAGTTTTCTAAACTAAAGATCATCACCATCATCAAAGCATGGTGGAAGAAGGTATTCCATTGACTCTCTCCACTCTTGTCCGGAATACTAGCACCTGATAGGGCCCTATCTATGGGTTAAATAGAATTAAACTGCATACTTATACTAAACTGAATTGCTTGAATTAGAACTTTTTGACTAAACTTAATAGCTTGAAAGAGAAATCTTTTAAGAATTAAACTGTGTACTTACGTTCAAATTGCGTACTTAGCTAGACTGAATTGTTTGAAATGGAACTGTTTCTGAAACCGTACTTACGCTAAACTGAATTGTTTTATTTACAGCTGTTTGAAAATTAACTGTGTGTAAACAAAATCTTTACTTATACTAAACTGAATTAGCTGAATTAGAACAATTTGACTAAAATGAATAGCGTGAAATAGAAATGTTTTGGACAATTAAACTGTGTTTGAAATAGAACTGATTATTTGTTTTAAAATGGATTTGGCATTGAATAACCTACAAAGGTTGATATGACATAAAACCCAAACAACCAATTGTCCAGTCGACTGGGGCTGTAGAATACACCGACTGCTTCTCTGCGGAAGAGTACTCCCCCAACGAGTGTCCTGATATGACACTAAACAATCTGATGGTGAGGTTCCAGTAATGCTGGAGCTTTGGGAAATGCAGAGTACCTCTTTATTGTCATCGCTCCCAGGTCCACTCTGGCCTGTAGTGGTAGTACCTGATAAGGGTCATATCTATGGGTTAAATAGAACCATACCGTGCTTTGAGTTTACTGGGTTTTTTTTGCATTTAAACTGCTAAACCAAATTGTTTAAAATAGAACTGTTTTGACATATAAATTGCATACCTATGCTAAACTGAATTATCTGAAATAAAACTGTTTTGACATTAACTCTGTGCTTTGCCCAGCCGGCTGGGGCTGTAGAATACACTGACTGCACCTCTGCAAAAGGGTAAGACCCCCCACACAATGGGTGTCCTGGATATGACGCTAAACAATTTGATGGTGAGGTTCCACTGATGCTGGATCTTTGGGGAATGCAAAACACCCCTTCATTACCATGGCTTCCAGGTCCACTCTGGCCCGGAGTGGTAGCACCTGATAAGGTCCTATCTATGGGTCAAATAGAACTAATAGCGTGCTTATGCTAAAACTGAATTGTTTGAATTAGAACTGTTTGACTGAACTGAATATCTTGAAATAGAAATGTTTTCTGACAATTAAACTGTGTACTTACATTTATACTGTGTACTGTTAAGACAAAATCTATACTTATACAAAACTGAATTAGCTGAACCAGAACTGTTTGAATAAACTGAAAAGCTTTAAATAGAAATGTTTTAGACAATTAAACTGTGTACTCATGCTAAATTGAATTGTTTGAAATAGAACTGATTATTTGTTTAAAAATGGATTTTGTGTTAAATAACCTACAAAGGTTGATATGACATAAATCCAACCAACCAACCAACCATAACTCTCTCTAGCCATCCGTGGCTATCGGCTATCACTCTTAGTGAGTCATATAGACAGTATCTAGTGCCCACACAGTGCTTATTTACATAAGTTACCAGGATTTTGTTATTTCTAGTAGAATGCTATACCAAAATGGATATTACTAGGTTTTATCAATTGCCAAAGTCTAGAAAACGAAAATGCTATGACGAAATATTTTAATGCATAGCTGTCTAAAATTTGTTACAATCTTGCACAAAATTCTTTATAATATATTTTAAAACTAAATTTGATTTTTTTTTTTTCTTGTTTACATTTTGTTTTGATACTGGACACAATTATCGGAAGTGCTCATAGAGTAACGGTTATTGTCGTAGATTTACTCAACTTCTAGAGTTCAATTTCAGAACTTGGATCATTATAGTTCTCACAGGGCTAATACCCTTGACATACGTATAAACCTATTTTTAAATCAAACTTTGGATAAATAGTTGGGCAAACAAGCTTCTTTAAGCTAAGTATGGCTACCGAACTAGAAGGAAAATTCTGAATTTAGTTATAGACATGGAGAAGGATGGGCTCCGCAAGTCTATTCGTGTCCATAGGGCGCTACATGAGAAGGCCCCCACGACCAAAACATGTTAGGGGATCAGTGAGCGGTCAGTTATTGAGATTCCGGCATTTTACAAAATTAAGCTTAAAGGTCGTTGAATCTGATTTAGGGGAGTGGATATCTTACCGTAACTGTCCAAATGGATTTAAATATTTTGCAGATGAGGACTTGTTTCTTGAAATCAGAATCAACTGTCGATTCTAATCCTTTAATCATATTTACCCAACGCCTCCGCTTGGGCAGGATATGACACACGGTCAATTTTTAAGCGGAGTTTAACAGGTTTGAATTCAGAGTTTTCCTTCTAGACTAGTTGCCTCTCCAAGGCTGAAGAACCCAGTCTGTCCTACTATTTACCCATAGCTGGAGGGAGAATAATTGGATTCATTAGTGCGATGTGAAATGCAATCAGTCTCGTCCAGGATTTGAACTCGTATCACCGTGTCCATTTCCTATGACGATAACCATTACACCACGGGCACCCCCATTCTATTTAATAGGTCGACAATGATTAACTATCTCTCTGCGAGAATGGTCATGTCAGTTTTATTCCTCGAGGACTATTACAGAAATTCATTCTCGACTTCTGGTGAAAATATAAAATTTGACCATCCTTAGAAATAGTACATATGCAAGCCAGTATATATTCTAGAAAATTAGACCAATTATATTCATTAGGATATTGAGATAGAAATGCATCAACAAATCCTGGCCAGCACAAGAGATATACTCTTAAATTTTAAAAACGGATTTGTCAACCGGGGAATTTTTCATTTTCCAGTGGACGATAGAGTGAAAATGAAAGAAAGCGAAAAAAATAGACCTATACATAGATCTTGCAAGTAAGTTTAGGACGATATAGATTGTGAAGTTAATGGTGATACTTATTGGAGCTGGAGTCCTTGGGACGGCCTGGAAAAAGATACTTCTGGAATAGGAGATCGGAGAAAGTATAAGGAGAATCCAGATAACAGTATTTTAAGATCAGCAAGAATATTTGGAAGATTGATGTGGTCCCTAAGACTTTATAGGATATCCACTAGTTAAAGCCCGTGTTAAAAACACGTAATAATAATAATAATAATAATGATCAAACTACAGCATTATTGAGAACGGCTAGAATACTGAGAAGAGTCCTAGAGACTTGAGGAGACTTGCTGTCACTCAAACTCCTGTGGAAGACTATTAGCATTAGCTAATGTGAAAAACTATAGTAATCATAATAATATACAAAGTGGTATTTCATAATCATTATTTTTCCTGGAGAATGAGACGCGAAATTCACTTGGATTTTGAGACAAAAACAGATCGCCAAATCTCGGCTAATGAGTAAATAATAATACTAATAACTGACAAAGTTTGTTTAAATTTATTTTTCAGAAAGTATTTCGTGAAAACAAAAATGAGAAAACCAGTCATGTGAAGCAATATGTTTAAATCAAATGTTACAAAGAAACAATATGAAAGGAATACATAGAAATATAATGGCAGTTCTACTTCAAACAATTCAATTTAGCATAAGTTATTTGTTTTCTCACAGTTTAAATGTCAAACAGTTCTATTTGACCTACGGATAGGACTCTTTAAGGTGCTACCTCTCCGGGACAGAGTGGACCCGGGAGTGATGGCAATGAAGAGTTACTCCTTATTCCCAGAGATCCAGCATTACTTGTGCTTCACCAATAGATTGTTTACTGTAATATATCAGAACACAAGAAGTCGGGGTCGTATCCCTATGCAGAGATGTCATCGTTGTATTTCACTATCTAAGCCGACTGATCTGAAAATCTTTTAAGTGGTGACAAATGTAATACTTTTTAAGCTTAATAGTTTTATGAAAGTAATGATTTTTATGGTTGTTAAAGAGCCCCAAGTGTTTAATGAGACAGCGAAATATTCATAGGTTTTCTTTCTATTTTATTTTAGAATATTCTTTTCTCTTAATTATTCTCTTTCATTTTCTTTAAGATTTCATTCATTTTCATTTCGCCTCATTGTTATTTCTGAATTTCTGTTTGTTTAGCATCGTATTTTGTGTAGTTCCTTTAATAAGAATTACATTCATCAACTAGTTACTATAACAAATTCGAGAGTGTCTTCGTGGTGGAATGGTTAAAGCGATGGACTTCGGAATCTTAGTAAGCAAGTTCGTATTCCAGTGACGCTATTATGTTCACTTTCGGGCAAATACCCTTGGGAAAGGTATAAACCCCCTTATCCTCCCAGCTATGGGTTTAATTGAACCACTACTGTTCTTCTGGGAGAATCGCTTTGGCTTTACATAACTTACAAAGGTTGATATGCCATTAAACAAAAAACAACAACAAACCTATAAGAAATTCACGGTAATGTTTTCATTTTTAGGTTAAATAGTTTATTGGTTGGATTTTATGGTATGTCAGGCCTTTGGTTATTTTCTGCTGAAGACCTCTTTGTTTTCTTCTTTCTTTTTGTGTTATGGCTGTAATTTTTGCAGGTAGTTGTATATTGTTTTAGGTTTTGATTCTGTTGATGATTTGATTGAGTTCTAATGGTTCCGTAATTATCTACAGAAGTCAGCTATTCTGCTTAGTGTTTGGTTATTCAAGAGTGTATGTGGTTATCTATTTGTAGATGAGGATTTGGCCTATGAGCCTATATCCTTCATCGGAGGCCGAATTTTTTAGGAAGTTGATAATGTTATCAGGATCTATTGTTTCATATAGTTCTTCTATTTTGTTTTTCATTTTGTAGAAACCTCTTCGATGGTGAAATTTTTACATTCCATGAAAATGTGCTTCACTATGTATGGCGTTCCACATTTTCGTGGAGTTTACATTTCTACTGTTGTATATTGACCTCCGACCCGAACAGGCTGTCAAAATAGAAAATGCACCTGTGTAAATAACAGGTGCATCCGGTCGAGAAATTTCAGGATATAACCTTGACTGTCGAGGGGTTAAATTGAGTGCGAAATTGTGACGCTCGTAGGCGTCACAATTTGACGCGTCACAATTGGGCGTCAAATTATTGTATAACCCCGGTGACAGGAAGTTCAGGTCTGTTGTAGAGAAGATGCTGGAATGGGGACCATGTCCCAGAGAGGCTGGGCCTCCAGGCCCCCGGTTGAGCAGCCCAGGAGAACGGGAAGGAAACGCTTTTATGGCCATAAGAGTGGGTGGGTTCAATATGTTGCAGTTCTGTTCAGTCTCCAACTCACCTCTCACACAGTAAAACCTTTAGTAACCCTTTCGAACCGTTTCAAATAAAGTGAGAGGTATATTTTTCTAAAGACCTGTGTCCGCTCGTCTTTATTGCGTCGTGATGTTTCTGCATGCATCTGCATATGAGTATGCAACACTACGAGATAATATAATCATCTTATTTAACAAAGAAACTAAATTGCCTATCCCCATCAATGTGCATATGTTTACTGTTTTTTTTTTTTTTAAATTGACTCTTTCCTAGAGGTAAGAAAACTGTTGCTTGCTTTGAGTGACGCAAACAAAGCATAGCTAATGTGACGATAGCAATAGAGATTCTCATAACTTGATTCGCCTATCTCTGGATGATCGGATATCTTATTGTAGAATGATGATACGCTTAAAGCATTTACATATATACAAGCAGATTTAAGTGAACGTAGAAACAAAGTCAATGGAGCTTGATGACTATCGGTTTCTCGCTTGTGTCATCGTCTGATCATCTATATCTTAGACTTTAGTATGAGTATAGCAAGAAAATGATAATCACCTAAGTTAACAATTCGTAAGTACTAACCTAACATAGATCTAGATATGTTCTACCACCGATAGAGAGCAATCTTTTCTATAGATAGCTAACTATAGTATAACACACACACACACACATACACACAAATATATATATATATATATATATATTTCTTTAAGAAAAAAACAACGAAACCAATCACAAAGGATTATAAATTTATTTCCATCCTGTTACACATTTTTGAAATTTCCAAAAACACGAAAAAAAATTAACAGGACTTCTTCAGATTTTTTTGATAAAAAACTAGAATAGACACATAAGAGTGGGAGGGGATAGAAGAGTGGGAGGGGATAGAAGAGGGGTGAAGAGTTACCTCTTCATTAAGCCCACTTCCGTTTTAAATTTAAATTTCGGTTAGCAATGTAGTAAATTTATTTAAAAAAAAAAATTTTAAATTAATATTTTTTTAAAAATTTACATTTACACTTAAATTACAGATATTTTTAATTAGATTTAAATTTTAAATAATAATCTCACGTAAAGATGCAGTAATAGATATATTAAAACAAAAACAAAAATTTAATTTACTTAAATATTTTAAAATTTCGAAAATATTTAGAAGGCATTAATCAGTTTATATATATATATATATATATATATATGGTGCAATTAGAAGGAAACTCAAACCTGGTTAATTTGTCATTATAGATTTATTTCGCCGGAGAATATTATACTCTCCGTCTCATCAGATGACTTTACATGTTAGATGAAGATAATCATTTAGTTAACAAGCTTAGATTATTCAGAAGATTCCACCAGCTATGGAACATCTGGTATGTGCTCAAAATGGAATGGCTCGATTTACAGGGACACTCTGTTCTTTTTTCTTCATTTTTCTAACACCTTATTATTTTGACCACCCCATCTTTGCCCTTGCCGAAGAATTTAAAATTCATTTTGGTCTTCCCTTTAAATTTTTTTTTCATGCACATATTGACTGTAATCCACATTTGCTCTTTTGCAACCTCAAGTTTAACATGTAAATTTCATCTGACGTGACGGAGAGTATAATAATATTCTCCGGCGAAATAAATCTATAATAACAATTTAACCAAATTTAAGTTTCCTTTTAATTGCACTATATACACTCTGTACGTTAGTTTTGTTATATAAACCTGGAAGGAAAAAGAGATATAACAATAGCCATACATTGACCACTCACATAGATTTATATAATATTCCTCATATATTTCATACACGAATAATCAACACCCACTGTCTTCGGACGTTGACTATATATATATATATATATATATATATATATATATATATATATATTCATTTTGACATTCAGTACTCTTTTTGCACCTTTTCTAAATTTCTCCATTTCTTTTCCTTATTTCTACAATTCAACTTAATTTTGCTTTTCTTTATTCCACCTACTACTGACCTCACCTCCTTTCATGAATTCTGCATCTATTTCATTCTTTGTCATCTGATTTTTTTCATAATATCTTATTTCATATATTCTATCTTCTCTTTAATTCAGTTATTTGTAAATCTACTTCTCCGCTTAAGCATCGATTCTTCTTCTTCTTCTTCTTCTTCTTCTTCTTCTTCTTCTTCTTCTTCTTCTTCTTCTTCTTCTTCTTCTTCTATTTTCCTTTCCTTTTTTTCCTCTTTACCTCTCTCGTTTTTACACATATATCTTCATTCATTTATTTTTTCTTCAATAAACTTTCGATATTTTTCTATGAACAGGTAAAGTTGGTGATCTTAGTCGAGGGTGACCCAAAGGATCCTTTTTCAATAGCTACTAGACCAAAGTGTTGGAGAGGGCGCCACTCCTTTCCCTGGATTGCTCCACTTTACCCTTGATCCTTTACCTTATAATGATGAATGTAAAGCAAGGCGTAATCAAGCCCCCTTTTTTTAAGTTTTTGGTATGACTCGACCTGGGATTGAATCCCGGTATCCAGGACCATTGGCGAATTAAATAAAAGCCCAATACTGCATTAAGAGAACGTGGCTTAAAACAGATAAGTAAAATATATTCTGATAAGGAATAAAGAGACGAAGGATACATGAGAGGCTATATATCAGTCATGCACAATCAGCAGCTTGTGGACCACATTTTTGCATGGTTCTCTTAAAGTGCCATCTTTTTGTAGAAAGATTTTTTTGTCGAATGCATAAAAAAAGTCAACATGTCTAAGACAAATGGTTCGAGTACCTTCAAATTAGATTAAATTGAATGCTTTTTAGAAGTACAGCCTCTTTGATGATCAGCCATGTCTCGTGCAACCCGGTTTTTGAAAAAGGTTGTCCATGACCGATCTATATGATCTTTTTTTCTATTTTGGTCTAACAAAAGAAATCAATTTCAATCGATCAATTACTGTATTAATTACGTTGCAATATAGATCACACACAACACACAGATGGACATACACTTAATGCGCAGAGACACAGATTTTTGAGGCAAAGTAAATGTTGAACACAACTTGGTTTCAACTATTTTATCAAAACCTAAAAAATTTTTTAAGCGTGCTATCTGTAAGCTTGCTGACAGACTGATTGTCTAGGAATCAATAGAGACTGCATTTATGATTATTAATGATATTAATGATTCTATTGACATAGGTGTCTTTATTCATAATATATACTCTAAACTTACACATTATATTAGTTCTAGTCTGATATATTTATGATCAACTTCAGTGTCAATGATTGAACTTTCATAAAAGCCACAACATCGAATGCTGTCATTGAAAATAGGTTGGCCATTCCTTCATAACAAATATGTGCAAAAATATCTATGTACATTCCACTTGACTTTTTATCGGACAAAACTGATCTAAATATATGTGAATATGATTAGAAAATATGTATATTTTGATCAAGAAAAAAAGCTGATATCTAAAAAAAAAAAAAGAAACGAATCAAATTTTTGAATGATGTTGTGGAAGACAGATATTAATCAACTGTTCTTAAATACTGAAAATTTGAGGGGTGCTCTCAGCATAACGATTAGGAAATGGGATATGCCTCGAGTTCAAATCCTGGAAAAAAACTGTTCGCCTTTCAATTAGCGATAAAGCCATCGAAAAAAGAAGTTAATTCAGTTGTTCGTCCCACAGTCATGATTAAATCAGTGGGTAGAATGGTTCCTTTAGCCTTAGTTAGGCAACCAATTTAGGAGAAGGGAAACACTGAGACAAAACCAGCTTTACACCACTAAAAGATTGTCCCTCTCTCTAGTGACGGAAGAGTTGGATTGATATATTATTTCAAACAATTTTGCAGTTCTCCTTCTCTGAAGAATAAGACGTGATTTGCTGTAAGAAACGAAATTAAGCACCGATGTGTTTGTGTCCATATCTAAATGGATGAAAGCTTAATAAAAATAATCAACGTGAGGCTGGTGTGTTATACTGAGTTAAGTTTAGTAAATAAAGACAAGAATCAGACTCATCACACTGGCAATAGTTGGCAAATCAAGCTAATAATCACAGATCTACAGCAAGAAACTAATATATATATAATGATTGTGTGTGTTTACGATGATAAAGTAAAAGTTGAAAAAATAAGTTTAGATGTGGCACAGGGCCAGAAGAATAGCGTGCCCTATTAGAAGTTGAATTCACAAAAAATGATCTGTCAATAGGGCTTGCTATTACACCACAGAAGGTACCCTCCATTAAAAGGAAAAAAAAATAGGGAGTTAGGACAGTCATAAAAAACAGAAGGTTGTTAAAAAAAACTTGGTGGGTAAAGTTAGCCCCAAATATTGCTGAAAATGTTTGAAGAAAAAATGACGCAAAGAAAAAGAAGAAAAGAATAGCTAGATATATCTTTGTGTTTGAATGTTTTTGTCGTAGTATAATGTATATGTGTTCATATTCATAGATATATATATATATATATATATATATATATATGTGTGTGTGTGTGTGCGCGCACACGCGCGTGTTATGTGTGTGTGTGTGTGTGTGTGTGTGTGTGTGTGTGTGTGTGTGTGTGTGTGTGTGTGTGTGTCCGCGCGTGCGTGTGAGTGTATGTGCGTGTGCGTGTGTGTGTGGTTGTGTGGTTGCATGCCTGTCTGTGTAAGGGAAAGACAGAATATAGTAAAGAAGATTTACGCAGTCTATCATTGGACAGAAACGTGACCCGAAGCTCTTGGTTTGGGAAGCAAGCCCGGCCAATCACCGACTCCATTATTTGCCGTCAACATGGTTATTGTAATGCAAAGTAATATGGAGATGTGTGATCGTGAACACAGAACCGTGGCGCCATCTATCGACATTCCCTGTAACTAAAGCGGACATGCTCGATTTCTTAGCGTCATGGTTGCTCTTAGTTCTCATATCCGCCGACAGGGGGCGATGGAAGGATCGGGCAATGTCCAGCAGACCACTCGACAGGAGGCTGTAGAGTCTGGACCTGCATTTTTTTTTTTTTCGTTTTTTGTCATTATGTTTTGTGAATATATGTGAGTGTGTCTCTATGTTTATGTCCGTGTGTCTCCGTATATATATATATGTATATGTATATTTTTTTAGAGTGTTACTCTTTCTTTCATTATTATTTTTTGAGCTTGTGGATGGTAAGGAATATCAGGAAACCGTAAATTGTAATATGCTGAATAAATCAAATGTTTGGCCTAAAGTAATAACTGTTGAAAAATATGTCAAAATATTTGTATATATACATGTATCGGTATCAATATATCTCCGAAAAGAGAAGCCTAAATCTGAGATCGCCTGCATACAAACATAACAATGTACAAGAATTAACAAACACATATGTAGATGTGTGCCACCTTATAATATATATATATATATATATATATACTCATCTCTCTCTTTCTCTCTCTCTCTCTATATATATAGTCATCTATATATATATATATGTGTGTGTGTGTGTGTGTGTGTGTGTGTGTGCGCGCACGTGCGTGTGTGTGTTTTTTTTGCCGAAATTGATATATTATCTGATGATTTCTTAATATACATATTCAAATGCATGCATGCACATTCGATAAATAGATAAATAAATAAACACACACACACACACACACACACACACACACACACACACACACACACACATATATATATACATATATATATATATATATATATATAAGGTGTTACCTAACCTCATCGCGTAGGGTTCTTTATTTGCAGTTTCATATTGAAAACATGTATTTCATATGACGGTTGTATTTTCGTGATTCATGAATTTTTTCTTGATTAAAGAAAAACGTTTTAGAAAGACTTGTTTATTCTCAAATATATATGCACACACACACACACACACACACACATATATATATATATATATATATATATATGTGTGTGTGTGTGTGTGTGTGTGTGTGTGTGTGTGTGTGTGTGTGTTTGTACCAGGTTATAAATGTATATATATATATACACGATATTAATCTTTCATGCACATGTGTATTTAAGGTGTAATGGTTACCGTCGTAGGAAATAGAAACGATTGCCCGAGTTGAAGGTCTGGGTGTGACAGTTTACATTTGACCAAGCGCTGATACCCCAGGGAAAGATATTTATCCAAATATTCCCCTTCCAGCTATGAGTAAATAGTAGGGCAGTCTGCGCTCTTTAAAATTGGTAAAGCAACCGGTCTAATAGAAGGAAATCTCTGAATTCTACCCCGTTAAATACACCTCAAATCGAATCTGTTCAAGCAGAGGGATTGGTTAATAAACATATGCATATAATTTATAGGAAAAATAACATTTTTAATAACCTGAATCATATATCAATAAACACACACACATATATATATATATATATATATATATATGTGTGTGTGTGTGTGTGTGTGTGTTAAGTATGTATTTGTCTCTGTCTGTCTGCGGCAAGATGGTTTCAAGAGATGACAGAGATTATTTCTGAAGTGTATCAATTTAATACTATATCCTTTCAATAGATTTAGCAAAACTTAATTTGTATATATTTAGATATAAAGAACAATACTAAATGTTCTTATCAATAAGTATACTCACAACGATTCCGCATATATATATATATATATATATATATATATATATATATATATATATATATTTAAGTGCTGTAGTTCTGTACCATTGTGAGAAATTATAAACTTTA
>CAUZXS010003898.1:0-37500 GCA_963585895.1 Sepioteuthis lessoniana | reverse complement strand
TTGCTAATTTATATATTTTCATTATAACATGAAAGACAGATTTTTTAGTAACCTATCAACATTTTTTCAAATATATATTCGTGAAAAAAAGCTGCTTTAATGCAAAATACTAGTTAATTTGCTATTTATGAAGAATCTGTTCAAATTCGAACTTTGGCTGTATGTTTCTTAAATATTACTTCAGTATGCTAACCCATAAAAAAGCAAAACTCATATATTTGGCCAAAGAAATTGTTAAAACCTTCTGAGACTTAAATTTTCCAAAGAAAAATATAGTATATATATATATATATATATATATATATATATATATATATATATATATATATATATATAACGAATATTTTCAAAACAATCCACAACGACATTATTATCATTTGCTTCCTTTCTTCCTGATCAATAAGAATTTTAAAATTTTAGATATTAAACGACAAAATATATGTCTTTTTTATTTCATTATGATGAAATAACTGAGCATCTTCCGTAGTCAAATGACACGTATATATATATATATATATATATATTATATATATATATATATATATATATATATATATATATATATATATATATATATATGTGTGTGTGTGTGTGTGTGTGTGTGTGTGTGTGTGTATAAGTCTGTGTGTGTATGTTTGTTTGAATGAGACAGAGAGATAGAGAGAGAGAGAGTTAGAGAGAGAAAGAAAGAAAGAGAACTTGTTTATAGATAGATAAACATTTACAGCTAATATATATCTTGGGAATTTTGTACATCTTCCTCCAGATTTATTCTGTCGATGTTTATTTTTTTCAGAATAAAAGAATAAAAATCACCTCTGTAAAAAAAAAAAGTACCACGATATTTGATCAGCGCCGTATTCAGCCCGTGTACATTTTGTGTAAGGATTAAATTCAGGTAAGAAGATGAAATTTTGTTTATGATTTTTTTTATTTATTTATTTACTTATTTCTCGTTGTCAGGTGACTTAGAAAATTTCTATCAGGCACATTTTTGCCTTAGTTTCTCCTGCGCCTTAAACACATTCTTCATTGCTAAACATTCAGATTCAAGTCTTACGTTTTCTCTCATTTTTCCCCAAATAAATCGCATTAAAAATACGTCAATGCATACACATATATAGAATTATTACTTTTTGAAAAAAAATGTTCAATATGTTCGAATTTTCTTTGAAATTTTTCCATAAAAGAATGTAAATCACATGTCTGCATGTATTTTGATACATTTCCTGTGAATGTATTTTAATTACCAAGTTTTTGCTTATGTTAACACGTTATATTTTCACTTCAGATTACATATCGTGGCGCGTCCTAGCATGACAACATATTCATAATTATTCAGCCACCTTATCTCCTTTGCACGTACGTTTGTAAAATTTTCCTTTCAATATATATATATATATATATATATATATATATATATATATATATATATATATATATATATATATATATAATATATATATATATATATATATATCTACCAGTAAAACCTTTTCATATACTGTAAAGGAGCATTTATACATGGGTGCATTCACACACACACACACACACACACACACATATATATATATATATATATATATATATATATATATATATATATATATATATATATATATATATATATATAACATAAAAAAAGATTAAGACTCAGAATCACTTTCAAATCAAACGCCTTATCCATTGAACCATGTATCATTACTGGACAATTCAGAGTAAAATTTTGGGAATGAATGCGTCTATCAATCCATGAGATACTCTTTTCTGTTAACATAATATATTGTTTTATCACTCTAGCTCATGTCATATATATGTATAAATATCTTTTTCGACATAAAACACCTGAAAAAGCCGTAGACCTATCAGTCGAAATGTTGCGAGTATAACAGTAAAGATGAGTCAATAGTCCGAATATTATAAGTGGGGAGACATGACATAGTCATGAGATATCTGAAGCAGGCCGTAGTACATATCGACCGAAGTTCTGTGAGTATGAACATAAAGATGAGGTCAGCAGTCCGAATATTCTAAGCGATAAAAATTATCAGTAATTTATATATATATATATATATATATATATATATATATATATATATATATATATATATATATATATATATATGAATGTATCTATTGTTCAACTCTGTTGTGAGCTGTTTTAATTCTGTTCAAATTATTTTTGTAGAAAAAGAACTTGTAAACCGAATGCTTAGCGTTTCTGTGTTGTTAATTTTCTATCCCTTATTTACGAATTTTAATTAAATATCATATTAAGCTTATACTTGACACAATGGGGATGCGTTTACACTTTTTGCAGTAAGTTCAAGATACGTAGCAGTCTACTTTTGGCCACGTGTTTCCAGAAAAACACTGTAAATTGTCACTGACTTGGGATGCAAAACATTACCCCACCCATCATAGTCTTTTCACCTCCCATTGCAAAATATTTTAGCATGTTTTTACCACCCGCCCGTTTATAAGGAGTAAAAACTGTATTTGAAGGTTTCTTTTCTAAAAAAAAATTTACTTTTCTCGCATAGGCAATAAATTAACTTATTAATTTATGGCAAAATTGCATAGACATTATGAGGTCATATTTTGATTGATTAAAACACAGTTTACCTTTATTATTTCAGGAATGCATTTTATCTTAAAAACAGGAAACATCTTCCGTATTACCTAATAGATAAAATCTTATAATAAGGTCCATTTCTAATAGATCTACTAATATATATATATATATATATATATATATATATATATATATATATACATATATATTGTGTGTGTGTGTGTGTGTGTGTGTGTGTGTGTGTGTGTGTGTGTGTGTGTGTGTGTGTGTGTGCAATTTATAGGCAAAAGGTGTGCAGGTAAATTTATTTTTAAGTGTGTTACAGCTCATCAGTTTACATACGATCAAATGGTTTTAAGTATTACAGTGTCTTCCAAAATTGACACTCAACCACACCAACCTCTTGTACCTTAAAGACGATATATATATATATATATATATATATATATATATATATTATATAACGAGAAAGACAGATACAAGCAGATCAAAATATTAGAAAGTTTGAGATACAAAGACAGAGATGGAGTGAGATTCTGTGTCAAGTCATTCGAAAAAATATTCCTCGTGACATTCTAAAGCGTGTTAAGTTTAACTATACATAAGAACATATAGCCGTCCAAAAATGAATACACCTACGCTGAATTTTAAAGGAAATATATTATCAAACGAAAGTTGATTTTTTATTTACGTTCTTGGAATAATTCTAAAGAGAATTTACAGAGAATATCTAATAATATTCAGTTTGGTTGTAAAATTTTCCACTCGGTATAGAAAATATTGGTATTTATGGATAAGAAGAACATTAAGAATTTATTTTAAAAAAAATGCTTCGATTATGCTAATTTATCGACAGTGCTCAGGGTAACAACTTGCCCAACTTGAGAATTAGTTTCTATTCAGTTTGTTTATTTAATGGCATGTCAAATTATATGAGTCATTTTATGCCAAATCCATCCTGATAGAAAAAAGGTAGTGTTCAAAATTAACTCATAGGTACCCTATAAAGGGTTTCAAATCTTTTCTAAAAATATTTATCGGTAAATGAGCGGAATATTGTGACTGTAGTTTGAATTAAGAACAAGCGCTAAAATTCATCATGTAAAATTCTTAAGAATGCAATTTAAAAACTGCATCGCACTCGATTACCTGAAGTCAATGAATGACAAAACTACTCATTTGCTAAACGCAATATTAAACTTTAAAACATCCGTGTAAAATCAGTTATCAAAATTTTTGAGATGAAGCTTGATAAGTTTTATTATTTAGACTATTTGTATTGTCTTCTTCCTCGTAATATTTACCATATTTCGATCCATGTGTTCAGCAGGACACATCACACAACAGATATTGACATTTGGTTGAAGTGCTTTTAATTGAAATAATCGGGAGGTCGCAAGTTCAATCCTGACTTCAGGTAAATAACGAGGGTACCATAATATAGATTAACACTTGTACCCGCGTATGGTTAACAGGATTAGAACAATCTATACACTTAGATTAAGGTTTCGGTTCAAAGTTTTATGAAGGCTTCTAAGTTCAATATGAAATATCCGAAGACAGCCGAACGACTCATTGGTCGAATCGTAGCAAATATCGCAATAAAGATAAACACTATAATCTGAATAATCTAAATCATAAAATCTATGCAAAAATACAATGTTTCATACGAAAATTACAATGGAAAGTGGAATCATAATATTTACAAGGAAAATAAAATAAAATAAAATAGTAATCTAGAGGGGTGTTTCGTGGTATAATGGTAAAAGCAATGGACCGCGGAATCATAGAAAGCGTGTTCGAACTCCACTCGCGATATTACGTTCACTTTTGAACAAATACCCTTGGTAAATTTAAGAAACCCCTTATCATCCCAGCTATGGGTTAAATAGTAATACTAATGTTCTTTACGGAGAATGGTCTTGGCATTAAATAACCTCCGAAGATTGATGTGACATTAAACAAAGAAATCAAACCTAACCGTAATTTAGATAAAGACTAGTCCAAATAGATTGGAACAATGAAATATGACGGAAAAATAGTTATATATATATATATATATATATATATATATATATATATTTTTTTTTTCTCAGACACTGGTAAGCACGGTCATTTCTTCTGTTTCAGGTAAACGTTTCCCAACCAAAAATAGTCATAAACCCCCAGAATAAAAATTGAGTATAAAAGTAACCCAACCTCATTCGTTTCCGTCATTCATTCCTTTGCAGCTTCTACAAACAAAAAGAAGATACCAACTGAATAGATATAAGAAATAAAGACCAGTTACAAACGTCATATTTTCCCAATAACAATTCACCACCGAAAAACCTTCTTCTACCCCATATATATATATAGCAACCTTCGAGAGTTATTTAATGCCAAATACATCCATGACGATTAACAAATGTAACATCATTTACCCCTTACATCATTTACTTTTCACAAAGGAATAAGACCAAAAATTAAAGTAAAACATTGACCGGAGTTCGAACTCGCTTATTAAGTCCTCAGTTCCACCCTTTTGTAATTACGTCACGGAAACACTTACTCTGCTACTTTTAGTTTCTTAAAACCTACGGCAAAATAACTTACCACAAAACACCCTTTCCTATTTCTCCACGCATCTGGCCATTTGAGAAATCGTTCAGCCAGCTCATCTGTTCTGTATTTGCAGTTTTCCTTAGAAACATTGATATGTTTTACATAAAACCGAGACGAATCAAACATTGTGAATTGAAATAAATTCTGTCTTTAATCATATAAGTGAGAAAAGATCAATTTTGACAAGCATTATCCTTTATCTTAATTGCTTCTTAAAGCAACTGAGTCAAATCGGCATATCTACCATAGCATCGAACAGAACTGATCATATTTCCATTTGCCTCGTGGAAGCTAAGTTTTCCACACCAGTTACGTAACTATCAGAACTAAAGATGGGGAAAGATGATATCATACATGTCTCAATAACAAATATAAAACTATTCAATAGCATTATCTTTTTTCTTTCTCCAATACAATAGTTGCTAGTGCAGTTCGCATAGTTAGTTTACAGTATATAATAATTTATTTTCAAACAGAGTCCATTCAGTATCTACAATTATCATTAAAGTAAACCTTGTCTAAATACCATCAAATATGGCGTCGAAAAATCAGAGAAAGGGGTTATAGGTGTTATTTTACTTCTGCAGTAATGTCACTGTCGTAGTTAAAAGAACTAGTTGAAAAAAACATTACTCAAGGAAAAGGAGACGTGTGTTCGAGATTTATAATATCATTATTTTAATTCTTTTCACACATGTTCTTGTAGAAATAAAGATTTGATTATGATGTGGTAAAAAGTAGCTAAAACTAACATGAAAGATAAGACGAATCAATATTTATAATAATTGTAATTACCAATGTTTCATGTAAATTCTAACCAAAACTTATTTGAAATTTGTTTTACGTGTAAAATCATATATTCCATTTAAAATTTATCTTTTAAATACTGACTCTACATAACATTCATTCAATACATCTTACTTTGCCGCACTTAGCTTCCAGGAAAAACATTTTTAATGTCTGCTTTTAATAGGTTATATAAAACTAATCCGATGATGAATAAATATTCAGAAAAATGCCTTTATTCAGAAAATATGATTCTCCTAAAACTAACTAGTGTGTGGCCCAGAATAGACCTACTGCATATATATATATATATATATATATTTATATATATATATATATATATATATATGATTTTTTTTCTTTAAGAAAAAAACCGGTCACATTAGGATTGTAAATTTATTTCCATCCTGTTATGAGTTTTTGATATAAATCAAAAACCCCCAAAGAAATTAACAGGACTTCTTAACATCTTATGGACAAAATAATTCAGAAAAGACACAAGGGCAGGGGATAGAAGAGGGGTGAAGAGTTTTCTCCTGATTTAGCCCTCTTCCGTTTTTTATTTTATTGTCGGATGGAATTATAGTAAATAATTTTTTTTATTTTCATTTTTTTAAGTTCTAAATACTTTTCGACTTAAAACTTCAGATTTAATACTAATTTAGATAAATATAACTTTCTTTACTAACTTTACGTAAGGATACAGTAAAACTTATATAAAATTAAAATTAAAATTTAAAATTAAAATTTTTAATTTCAATTTTATTTCCTTGCCTATATATATATATATATATATATGGCCTATTGCATTTCTGAAGAGGGATTACTCTCCCATTAGTCGTGTCCCGGATATGAGATTAAACAATCTGATGCTGAGTCTCAGTAATGTTGGAGCTATGGCAAATGTGAAGTACCCTTTTATTGCCATCATTACCGGGTCCATCCTGCCCCGGGGTGGTAGCTTCTGATAGAGTACTATCTCTTGGAGCTAAACTGTGTACTCATGCTAAACTGAATTATTTGAAATATAGCAGTTTATATCTATAAAAATTGATTTGACATTAAATCATCTGCAATGTTTGATTTGCCATAAAACTACACAAATCGAAACTCTCTCTCTCTCTCTCTCTATATATATATATATATATATATATATATAAAATCTCGCAGCACATTTGAACAGTAAAAAGTAAGTGGATATAGAGATAGATGAATTTCTACCAAATAAAGAATTAACATGGTTTAAAGAATGACTCAATTCAGTTCCGACGGAACTCGTTTTTCCATCCCAGCCAGTATATCCCATATATTTAATAGAGTAAGGCTGGATTTTTCGCTGGGAGTTCTGAATGGGACGTTGAGCTTTTTTTTTCTTTTCAACTCCTCAAGATTTAAAGCGTTCTACGTGCCCCCACTTCGAACCGACTATTTGTCATTTTCCAACATTAGGAGGTGCCCGTGGTGTAATGGTTATTGTCACAGGCGATACGAGTTCAATTCCAGGTCAAGACTGATTGCATTTCACATAGCACTAATACCCTTGGGAAAGGTATGAATCCAATTATTCTCCCTCCAGCAATGGATAGATAGTAGGGCAGACTAGGTTCTTCAGCCTTGGCGAGGGAACTAGTCTAGGAGAAGGAAAACTCTGAATTCAATCCTCTTAAACTCCGCTTAAAAAATTGACCTTGTGTCATATCCTGCCGGAGCGGAGGGGTAGGGTAAATAGGATTTGTCATTTTCCAACATCGTGGAATTTTTTTTTTAAATACCAACCTGAACATGTTCATAATGTTGATCTGATAGCACGCTTATGGGCTGTACGTACTGTTCATATATTTATCGTTGCAATGGTGCATTTATTTTTCTACATATGGGTAACACTATGGAACAA
The DNA here is from genome assembly GCA_963585895.1 of Sepioteuthis lessoniana. Lineage (NCBI taxonomy): Eukaryota > Metazoa > Mollusca > Cephalopoda > Myopsida > Loliginidae > Sepioteuthis > Sepioteuthis lessoniana. Next base: position 29,641 of record CAUZXS010003898.1, on the reverse strand, counting down.
AAAATTGTATCCAGGTAGCATGAGTTATTTATTAATTATATGTGTATATAGGCTCTCGATCATATGGAAGTCGGACCTAACCGATAAAATGAAACGCAGTTTCTGCCAGGCAGCGGTTGTGTCGATACTGCTATATGGATGCACCACATGGACGCTAACGAAGCGGCTGGAGAGGAAACTAGACGGAAATTACACAAGAATGTTGAGAGCAGTATTAAACAAGTCCTGGCGACAACACCCCACGAAACTCCAACTATACGGACACTTGCCCCCCATCACGAAAACTATACAAGTCAGACGAACCAGACACGCGGGACACTGCTGGAGAAGCAAGGAAGAGCTCATAAGCGATGTACTCCTGTGGACCCCCACATATGGATGTGCAAAAGTAGGACGACCAGCACGAACTTACATACAGCAACTATGTGAGGACACAGGATGTAACCCTGAAGACCTGCCGGAGGCGATGAATGATAGGGAGAAATGGCGAGAGAGGGTCAGGGATATCCGCGCTGGCGGTGCGACATGATGATGATGATGATATTTTGTGCTAATTGGCTACATTCGCTTACTATGTGATTAATCGGTTCGTCTTTGTCACCACATAATCTACACTTGCTTTTCCGTTGCACATTATCGATTTTTGGTTTCATATAATTATTCCTCATGGCATTGTTTTTTTTTTCTATTAAAAGTGATTCAGTTTCTCTGTAAAAAGTTTTCCCTACATAGCTACATCCAGGTTTTCTCGTGTGATATTTCGCCAGTTAGCCGATTATTATAAAACAGATGATTACCATCAAAGAGAAATTGTTACTTGAAACCGTATAATTGTGTATAAATTCTTTGTTGGAAATCGGTATACTTGAAACCATGCAACCATTAGTAAATTATTAGTGTCAAATTGCAATACTTGATATCATATAACTGTGTTCAGACAAAGGGTTACAGATAAAAATGTGCCATCTAAAACAATGAGATGAAACATTGTAAATATAGTCATGATTATTATTCCATATTTAGAAATGAATGAAATTTCAGAATTATATAACACTTACAAAGTTGGTCAGAGTAATCTCAATACCTTTTCCCTGATATTGTCTCCATCTATGCTTTTTTGAAACGTAAAGTTTTTGCATTTGTGACGGCAAATTGACTAAAATCCCAAAACGGGACTTTATTTTCGCACGTGTGAAGACGGGGCAGGTTGGCACTTGATCCCCTACAGAATAAGTCCTCGTTCAGAGTTTTTCTCTCGGGCATATAAGAACTGGCATATTACGTGAGGGATTAATTTAGGACCAGACTGACCGCTGCTGGCAAGGGGTTCCTAATTTCACACTATCACACACACACCAGGCCGCTTTCTTCCTTCCCCGAGACAATGGAAGAATATGGACCTATAGGTTTTAGTCGTAATAATATTATATTGTAGTAGTCGGCAACTCCGGTTTCCCGTGTGATATTTTAAATGAATTAATAGGACAATTCTAAGCAAGATAACATAAGGCGAATAGAAGCTAAAAAGGATATGTGACAACGACAAATTCGTAGTAGAACGCCAAAGAACTACATAGTCAACATGGTAACATAAAAATACATGAATTCCTTTACAACAGTTATATACACTTTCAAAGTGTCAAAACATATAATAATTGGGCAGTCCACGAATATAAATGTCTTTTCTTGACTTTTGTCTTTCTTCAAATTAAGCGAGAGAGAGTGGTATACAAAATTTGGGTATAAAGGAAAAATGTCCCCAAAGTTACTTATCTTATTTTTCGACGGGGTTCCACTGGAGAATCTTTCTTCTTTCACGGGCTACTAGACCTTGTTCTGTTTTTAATACTGGCTTGAAGAACTCGGGTCCCTCATGTCTCAGTATTCTTTTGTCTTCAACCCGGAGTAGAATGGCTATGGTTCGTCTGCCCGCTACGGACCCTGCTCAAAAACTATATTCTTCCTATTTACTTCCGCTGAGGGGAAGGGGTCCCCACTTCCGTTTTGAGGTCCCAGCCAATCATTTGGCTTCTCTCTTCTCCCCATTGGTGTCCGGCGACCTGAGGTTACTAAGTACCAACATCTGGTCTCCCCTGTCTGACCCACATTCCTTCCTAACGGTCACTTGTTTGACGGCTAGATACTGTTAGTTCAACGGGAGGATAGTATTAATCCTACCTCTATCGTCTCCGTGGGCTATCACGTGACACATTAAACAATGACTGTGTAGGAAAACTTTTTTTTTTAATGTCTCAACAATTTGGGAAATAAAACTTTCCGCCTGGTAACAAGAAAAAATAATTGATCGTTGAATTAACAAATAATTTAGCTCTTACTGATACGTTTAATCTTGATCGAACGCAAAAGTATATTCAGTTTGTAGTCATTTTTTAATCCTTCTGTGTATCTGCATTTCCAAACGACAGAGGACATTTATGTAGATTAAACGTTCTTCCTTCTTATATAAAATGACATTTCTCTCGTTTCAAAACAGTTTTTGGAGGAAAACCAAATCTTATCTAAAGCGAAAGATTTAAATCGATTTAGCGGTGATTTAGAAACCATATTTAATCTATTAAACAGACATTTATCTAAATAGCACATGCAATATTTCCGCCATTGTGTCAGGACAAATACACCAGCTCATATAAACGATAGCAATATTTAATAAAAGGATATCAATAACAGTTCTTAGATTTTCACTAATGTCTTTTTCAGAAGCTGGCAAAACTATTATTTCAAATGAATACCTTTCGGAAAGTAAATTCCCAGAGATAGAAAAGTTAATAAAACTTTTCTTTTTTCAGCAGAATGGATCCTAACACGCTAATTTTGATGTACAATTTTAAACAAACGGATTCATTTCTTTAAAATTAATACCATTATTTGCGTGAAGCAAATGGTTCATTTACCAAGAAAAACATTTTTTTTTTTTTGCTTCCCAATAAATTTGAGTAACAGTTCTGGATAAAGTGGCCTCATTATATTTTTAAGCCGTTACATATAATAAATGACAGCACTTTTTTAGTGCTCAACAATTTCGTGTACATCACCGAAAATCCCTTTTAACCAATCATCCACATGCCATGTCTATATCTTATAAGCCAATTTTAACATCAGTTTCCACTGTGGGTTAATGATGATTTTAGTTTACTTACCTCAATGTAAATCCCATTTTATTTAACCGATTTCTAACCATAAGTGTTTTCTTTTTCGATCCATTTCTCTCTCATTTGTTATACAGTATATATTCTACTGTTGTGTTTCGGGATGCTACGCACTAATGAGGATAACTCATCATAGTAGGTGACTAGTTCAGTTTCTTCACTAACATTGGTAGGGCTGTAGCAGGAGATGATTGATGCTCTGGGGTTGCCGATAAAAGTAGCTGCCACCATTCTAGGTTGCATTTTCTCAATGCTATTTAGCGTTTTTAATGCTCTAGGTCCTATAAGCAATCCTACCCCTCCTACTGCGGCGTTGACAGAGTTTTTCCATGCGGATACAGTGACGACCGACCATCCATTGCCAGTATCGTGATATTTGATATCTTCGGTGTGCGTGCATCTGTGTACTTGTATGCATATTATGTCAATCTTACGTTCTACGGCCGATGCGGTTAGCTCTGGTAGTTGTCCTATTCTATTTAAGGTTTTTACGTTAAATGTCGCTATTTGTAGTGTTTGCTTGCATTTTAATAGATTTGGTCGTTTGAGCTCTGCAGCTGATTTTTCGAACGCTGAGGCCAGGGCTCCAACTTCAGCAGGACGCGCCCCTTTTTACCCGCGAGAAGAGCGATGCGGTTTGTGTATGTGGTTTGAGTGTGGGTCATGGTTATCTTTCGATGGTTGTTTTATTCTCTTCTATAGAAACCACTCTTATAGAGGAGCAGCAGTAGTTCCCCAATCGAACTAACGATCCTGAGCGTAAAGTCGTCAAACTCACGTCCAGGACCTGTTTAGGTACTGAGTTTGGTCATCCATGGGTTTATTCAAATACCTTTACGTACATCATGCTGCTTCCCATGTGTACGTAAAAAAAAAAAAAGAAAAAAAAGGGGGATAATTTTGATTTAAGTTTTAAATTAGTTAAAGTCCAAGATTAAGGTACTTTCGTCAGACTTTCACTGGTACTGAATTTGTTTTTCTTTTTTTTGGGTTTTTTTTGGCGGTATTGGGACATTGTCCTATGCTTTTTAGTTTTTTTTCTATACTACCGTTTGGAACCGAGGTGGCTTTAGGAATTATAGAGCTTTTACAAATGACATTTTTTTTTTTTTTTTTTTTTTTTTTTTTTTACTTTTACTTTTTTTGGTGTGGTAGCATTGGGTGTTTTAGGCTTTTACTTTTTCTTCTAAACTACTGTTAGGGCTTTAAGAATTTTTAAAACTTTTAGAAGAGATTCACAAACGTTTGGCGGAGATATGAATGCCCAAATCGCAAAAAACGGAAAGAACAAATGCAGCCTCCACAACACGTCAAATAGGAATGGGCAACATCTAACAGATTTCATGATAGAAAATAGATTAGCATGCCTCAATACAAACTACCAAAAAAGGGAGGGCAAACTATGGACATGCACGTACGCAAACAATACTAAAGCTCAGATAGACTACGTCCTTATAAACAAGAAATGGAAATATAGTGCAATGAATTGCGAGGCATATTCCTCTTTCGAGGGTGTGTCCACCGATCACCGAATAGTCACGGCGAAAATACGGCTAAGCCTACGAAAAAACACCAAACGAACAGCGATCACCAAACGCTATGACTGAGCCCATTTAAACAACAGTAATATAAGAAATAAATACGTATTAGAATTAAGAAACAGATTCGAAACGCAACTAGAAAAGACGGCAAAAAGTACACCAAACGATGAATTTGAAAATTTCGTCAATGCGCACCTCGAGGCAGCAGCGAAATGCATTCGAACAAAACTCAAAACTAAATATAGAGTCCCATGAGAAACTTTAGCGGTGAGAGAAAAACGTGCACTAGTGAAAACAGCCTCTACAAACTATCGAAAAAAACCAACAAACACAAATGCCTTAAAACTAAAATCGGCACAATATCAATTAGCAGGCATATACATAAAGGAACAGACAGAATACATTCAAAATCAGATAGATAAGATTAGAGACTCGGTGGAGAATAGACAATCTAGGATAGCCTGGCAAACAATAAACGAAGTCAGTAGAAGAAAGAACACAGCCAAAGTAAAACTGAAAGCAGCAAACCAACAAGAAAGAATAAAACTGTGGAAACAGCACTTCGAAAACCTATTAGGAAACCCACCGAAAATAATACATGAACCAATAACCAGAATAATTAGTAAACAATTAGACATTAAACTGGGCCCGTTCACACAAGAACTCGATTCGGTTCTCAGAAAAATTAAAAATACGAGAGCAGAAGGGCTGGACGATATTCCCCCAGAACAATGGAAGACCAGACAATTCGACGACATACTGCTCCGACACTGCAACGCAATATACAACCAAAATCCGATAGATAGATGGATGAATGGATGCATACTCCCCTTCCCTAAAAAGGGGGACCTCGGATTAGCCAAAAACTACCGAGGCATAACACTTACATCCATAGCAGCCAAAATCTACAATGCCCTACTAGGAAACCGCATAGAACCCAAAATCGACAACATACTTAGGAAAAACCGAAATGGCTTCCGAAGAAATAGATCCACGACCTCACAAATATTAACCATCCGTAGAATCCTTGAAGGTGTACGGGCAAAGAACCTACAAGCGACATTAATATTTGTCGACTTTACCAAGGCCTTCGATTCCATTCACAGAGGAAAGATGGAACAAATCCTACTAGCATACGGCATACCTAAGGAAACCGTAGCGGCAATAACGATTCTCTATAGAAACACCAAAGTAAAAGTATGATCACCAGCTGGAGACACTGAATACTTCGACATTGTAGCAGGAGTACTACAAGGGGACACGCTAGCTCCGTACCTCTTTATCATTTGTCTAGACTACGTACTTAGAACATCGATTGACAAAATCAGAGAGAATGGCTTCGAGCTGACGAAGAAAAGAAGCAGAAGGTACCCCGCAACAACAATTACCGACGCCGACTACACCGATGACATAGCGATACAGGCAAATACACCCGACCAAGCCGAAACACTACTGCATAGTTTGGAACGAGCAGCCGCAGGCATAGGCCTCTATGTTAATTCACACAAAACGGAATATATGTGCTATAATCAAACGGGGGACATCTCCACTCTAGAACCCCTCTTAAACTAGTAGACAAGTTCACTTACCTGGGAAACAGCGTCGAATCAACCGAAAAGGACATCGAAAGGAGGTTAACGAAGGCATGGACAGCTATCAATAGGCTATCGATTATATGGAAATCAGACCTAACCGATAAAATGAAACGCAGTTTCTTCCAGGCAGCGGTCACATCGTTACTGCTATATGGGTGCACTACATGGACGCTAACAAAACGGCTGGGGAAGAAGCTAGACGGTAATTACACGAGAACGCTGCGTGCAATCTTGAACAAGTCCTGGCGGCAACACCCCACAAGACACCAAATGTACGGCCACTTGCCTCCTATTAAGAAAACTATTAAAGTTAGACGAACCAGACATGGAGGACACTGCTGGAGAAGCAGGGACGAACTAATAAGAGATGTACTCTTATGGACCCTCACCCTTGGCCGTGCAAAAGCAGGACGACCAGCACGAACATACATTCAGCAGCTATGTGAGGATACGGGATGTTGTCCTGAAGACCTTCCTAGGGCGATGAACGATAGGGAGGAGTGGCGAGAGAGGGTCAGGGATATCCGTGCTACCAGCACCACATGATGATGATGATGATGATATTTTCTTTATATATGGCATGTTGCTTAGAGATTTCTATGCTGAACTTTTGCATTTTTTTATGGTCTACCAATCTGTTTCATTCTTATAATAATGCCTTTCTTTATATATATTTACATAACATTTTGGAAAAAGTTGACTGGGAACTGCTAACATCTTTTGCCACGCCCAACAGTCGGTTGCGTTCCTTAATGAATTTTATGATAATTACAAGTGTTTCAGCCGACAGTTTTTGTAAAGTCAATCTTTATTGTTGACAACTTTCCTATGAATTAGGTATGCCCAACTGCTTTTTGATATATACTTGAACTATTTTTCAACGGTTGACCAAATTGCATATTTAGGAGTTTTTCTTGTATATGTTTTACGAATGGAAATTATAAGATCGTTGCATATTTTTCTTAATATTTAATTATTCAATCATATTATTGTGTGTTTTGGTTGCAAAAATACACTTATTATTTAAATGATTTAATTAAGATTGTTTAGGAAATATTTTATGATGTCAGAATGTTGAGCTCTGAAAGGAAAATATTTTAGGTCTTCGCTTTTATTAGTTTATTTACTGCCAAATCAATCAATCATTAAAAACATCAAGCGAATGAATAAATAAAAAGTCAACTTCACCCTTTTTTATTCTATAATTTCTGTTAGGTGAAGTTGATACGAATGCATGTCGTTTGAATAATTTCTAGTTTTTATCCTTTTGTTTTATCTTTACACTTATTAAATAAAAGATTTTCAAATGTGTTTTATGTGTTTGCTATGTTTATTTGCTCTGTAATTTTCCTTTGATCTATTACTTTTCATACTGCACTCAATTTGCATTCTAACTTCCCTTGATTCTCTTTGTGGCCGGGATATTCCATGGCGTGATTGCTAAAATGCTGGACTGCAGCTTCGAAGTTAGAGAGATTCAAATCCAGTCGCGCTATTACGTTCAATTTCGGTTTAATACCCTTGGAAAATTAAAAACCTGCGTTGTCTCCCCAGCTATAGATTAAATAGAATCACCACTTTTTGATCAGCTACGATTGCTTTGTAATGGTGTAACCCAGGAAAGTATTTCATGCTATTAAAAGAAAATAATCCAAATTTAACTAAACCTATTTCTCTGCTTCTTTTTCATTTACTCAGTATTTCTATGCAATGCTAGTATGAAGTATATGGTTGTAGTGAGATAACTATTAAACACTGAAATACGTTCCCGTACCAAATAGGAAATATATTCATCAAAAAAGATTTTTGTTATAGACACAGAAAGGAACAATTATTAGCAAAACTGGACATAGACATGTACTCAGATTGCAAATGTAATCAAAAGATACGAAACTGCATTCTTGTAAAAAGAAATACGTTTTATCTTTGTCGTAAAATTGATATAATTTTATGATCTTATGATTTGACCATTTTTAGTCTAGGATGATCTCATTTTAACAGAATGTGTAAAACAACTATAGACTCTGTGCTTAATTTTTTTTTTCATTTTCTGGAAAAGAAATCTATTTAAACAATAAATAGATAATTTTGAATTGTTTCAATACATGCTACTAACATCTCAGATGATTTGAATTAGAATCGATAAAATTGTTAGCTTAAGAAATGATATAAATTTTCGTGAAACATCGTGTATACTTCAAAGTTTTTAATTTCTTTACAGCTAGAGATTTAAATGCAAGTTGCTAAAAATAATTTCCGCACATTTATAAAGAAAGGAGCTTTAGATCTTATTAAAGGATTTTAATCGTGTTTTGAAAGAGATAGAGAAAAAGTATCATATCACCAATCTCATCGGTGATAGGATACTCTTCATTCATTTTGTTTTCGTGGGCATCAATATCCAGGAGGAAAACACCTACACAGTTCATCTAACAAGGCTAGAGAGCCCAGTATTTCCTACAACCATTTCAAAACATTCCATCATGGCAAATTACTTTGCTCTGCTAACGTGATGGCAAGGAATTTGAATTAGGAATTATCCTTCTTATAGAGAGTTTGCTGTGGTGATGTAAGATAAGCAAATGCACAATTTTTCTCTTGATGCGAAATGATATATAAAGTGCTCCGTCTAAAATTTTGATTTGAGATGCTTTGCTCCTTTTAAAAATTCCCTTGTGTTGCATCCTGCCAATGCTGGACGGTTTGATACCTACAATTTTTTAATATACAGAAAGTTTTTAGCATTAAGTCAGTACTAGTGAAAGTCTTAAGAAAGTACCTTAATGTTGGACTTTAACTAAGTTAAAACTTAAAACAAATTCCCCCACCCTTTTTTTTTTTTTTTTTTTTTCTAAATGTACACATGGGAAGCAGCATGATGTACGTAAAGGTATTTGAATAAAACAATGGACGACCAAACTCAATACCCAAATGGGTCCTGGACGTGAGTCTGAAGACTTTTCGCTCAGGATCGACAGTTCGATCGGGGAACTACTGCTGCTCCTCTATAAGAGTGGCTTCTATAGAAGAGAATAAAACAGCCATCGAAAGATAACCATGACCCACACTCAAACCACTTACACAAACCGCATCGCTCTTCGCGCGGGTAAAAAAGGGGCGCGTCCTGCTGAGGTTGGAGCCCTGGCCTCGGTGTTCGAAAAATAAGCTACAGAGCTCAAACAATCAAAACTACTAAAATGCAAGCAAACACTACAAATAGCCACATTTAACGTAAGAACCTTAAATAGAATAGGACAACTCCCAGAGCTAATCGCATCGGCCGAAGAACATAAAATAGACATAATATGCATACAAAAACACAGATACACGCACACAGAAGATATCAAATATCACGAAACTGGCAATGGATGGTCGCTCGCCACTGTATCCGCATGGAAAAACTCTGTCAACGCCGCAGTAGGAGGGGTAGGTTTGCTTATAGGACCTAGAGCACTAAAAACGCTTAATAGCATAGAGAAAATACAACCTAGAATGATGGTAGCTACATTTAACGGAAACCCCAGAGCAACAATCATCTCATGCTACAGCCCCACCAATGTTAGTGAAGAAAATGAAATAGTCACCTTATACGATGAGTTATCCTCATTAGTGCGTAGCATCCCGAAACACAACATGTTAGACATTGGCGGAGACATGAATGCACAAATCGGGAAAAACGGAAACAAATACAGCCTCCACAACACGTCAAATAGGAATGGGCAACATCTAACAGATTTCATGATAGAAAATAGATTAGCATGCCTCAATACAAACTACCAAAAAAGAGAGGGCAAACTATGGACATACACGTACGCAAACAATACTAAAGCTCGAATAGACTACGTCCTTATAAACAAGAAATGGAAAAATAGTGCATTGAATTGCGAGGCATACTCCTCATTTGAGGGTGTGTCCACCGATCACCGAATAGTCACGGCGAAAATACGGTTAAGCCTACGAAAAAACGACAAACGAACAGCGACCACCAAACACTATGACTGGGCCCTATTGAACAACAAAGATGTAAGAGATAAATACGTATTAGAATTAAGAAACAGATTCGAAACACTACAAGAAAAGACGGAAAAAAGTACACCAAACGACGAATACGAAAATGTCGTCAATGCACACCTTGAGGCAGCAGCAAAATACATTCCAACAAAAATTAAAACTAAATATAGAGTCCCATTGGAAACTTTAGCGGTGAGAGAAAAACGTGCACTAGTGAAAACAGCCTCTACAAACTATCGAAAAAAACCAACAAACACAAATGCCTTAAAATTAAAAACGGCACAATATCAATAAGCAGGCATATATATAAAGGAACAGACAGAATACATTCAAAATCAGATAGATAAGATTAGAGACTCGGTGGAAGATAGACAATCTAGAATTGCCTGGCAAACAATAAACGAAGTGAGCAGAAGAAAGAACACGGCCAAAGCAAAACTTAAAGCAGCAAACCAACAAGAAAGAATAAAACTGTGGAAACAGCACTTCGAAAACTTACTTGGAAACCCACCAAAAATAACGCCTGAACCAATCACCAGAATAATTAGCAAACAATTAGCCATTAAACTTGGACCGTTCACACAAGAAGAACTCGACTCGGTTCTCAGAAAAATTAAAAATAGGAAAGCTGCAGGACTGGACGAAATTCCCCCGGAAGTATGGAAGACCAGACAATTGGACGACATACTGCTCCGACACTGCAACGCAGTATACAATCAAAATCCGATAGATAGATGGACGAAGGGATGCATACTCCCCTTCCCTAAAAAGGGGGACCTCGGATTAGCCAAAAACTACCGAGGCATAACACTTACATCCATAGCTGCCAAAATCTACAATGCCCCACTACGAAACAGAATAGAACCCAAAATCGACAACATACTTAGAAAAAACCAAAATGGCTTCCGAAGAAATAGATCTACGACCTCACAAATATTAACCATCCGTAGAATCCTTGAAGGTGTACGGGCAAAGAACCTACAAGCGACATTAATATTTGTCGACTTTACCAAGGCTTTCGACTCCATTCACAGAGGAAAGATGGAACAAATCCTACTAGCGTACGGCATACCTAAAGAAACCGTAGCGGCAATAACGATTCTCTATAGAAACACTAAAGTAAAAGTACGATCACCAGATGGAGACACAGAATACTTCGACATAGTAGCAGGAGTACTACAAGGAGACACGCTGGCTCCGTATCTCTTTATCATTTGTCTAGACTACGTACTTAGAACATCGATTGACAAAATCAAAGAGAATGGCTTCGAACTGACGAAGAAAAGAAGCAGAAGATACCCCGCAACAACAATTACCGACGCCGACTACGCCGATGACATAGCGATACTGGCAAATACACCTGACCAAGCCGAAACACTTCTGCATAGTTTGGAACGAGCAGCAGCAAGCATAGGCCTCCATGTTAATGCACATAAAACGGAATATATGTGCTATAACCAAACGGGGGACATCTCCACTCTAGAAGGAACCCCTCTTAAACTAGTAGACAAATTCACGTACCTAGGAAGCAGCGTCGAATCAACCGAAAAGGACATCGAAACGAGGTTAACGAAAGCATGGACAGCTATCAATAGGCTATCGACTATATGGAAATCAGACCTAACCGATAAAATGAAACGCAGTTTCTTCCAGGCAGCGGTCACATCGATACTGCTATATGGATGCACTACATGGACGCTAACAAAACGGCTGGAGAAGAAACTAGATGGCAATTACACAAGAATGCTGCGTGCAATCCTCAACAAGTCCTGGCGGCAACACCCAACAAGACACCAACTGTACGGCCACCTGCCCCCTATCACGAAAACTATTCAAGTTAGGCGAACCAGACATGCAGGACATTGCTGGAGAAGCAGAGATGAACTCATAAGAGATGTACTCTTATGGATCCCCACACACGGCCGCGCAAAAGCAGGACGACCAGCACGAACGTACAATCAGCAGCTATGTGAGGATACAGGTTGTTGTCCTGAAGACCTGCCTAGGGCGATGAACGATAGGGAGGAGTGGCGAAAGAGGGTCAGGGATATCCGTGCTGCCAGCACGATATGATGATGATGATGACATACGTCATTTTTTTTTTTTTAATATTTAAAAAAATTATACAACCGACTTCGAAATATTTCTCTTTTCATTAGGATTTTATGTGCGGTCAGATAAAACAATCTTCTTCATATTCCAAACTTTTTCACTTCAACTTGATATATCGGACATCCACCTTGCTTTCTTACATCTTCTAATCATATTCTTTAGAAAAAGCTTCAAAAAGTAAAGAAAAAACACAATTCAGTGACAAAGATTCTTGAGAGGCGGATTGACATTTACTTAATGGAATAAATGGCATTCATTTAACTAACTGAATTTTTTTTTAAATAGAAGATAATCATATCTTCTCATTGATGTGTCAGTGTATAATTGAATATGTCCGTCATTGAAGGGCACTCTGAAAATATCAATTATTGTTGTACCTATAAATGGTCACTATTTCCCGTGAAAAATAAGAATATTTAAATCGATTACCTTTAGAAAGCATGATATTCAAATTAGTTTATTTTTTAAATATTTCGTTTCTTTTTCTTAGGTCTGACACGAGCCGCTCCTATTAGTTTCAATTACCTAATTGTTGTGGTCATGGAAAGTGTCACTAATGAAGACGCAAACACGGATATTAGATAACAGATTATATTACACAAGAAAGATAGAGTTACATAGAAAAGGTAAGAAGTCTTATACTGTTCGGATAACACCGATATTGATCTGTGGTATTTGTTGACCGCCCCACCCAACAGGCAAGTGTGGCACAAGGCCTTTTTATGGTGGGTCCGGGCGCAGGGCCGTAGCCCACACGCGCCCGGCATTTGCCAAAAATGCCTACGGCCCCGTCGGCATCCCCCTTATTAGGGGCACCTCAGGCGCCGGGCGATTAACCCAACCCTCCCAAAGGAGGTAAAAGCCTGGAGGGAAGGCCCGCTGAGGCCGAAGGAAATCTCTAGGTACCGAGACACACTAGGCCAGATCCGTGCCGCAGATAACACGGCCGGCCGAAGTGCTACCCGACACCTGGAGAGATGTCAGACCGATAGTGATCTGCGGTATTTGTTGACCGCCCCACCCAACGGGCAAGTGTGGCACAAGGCCTTTTTTATGGTGGGTCCGGGCGCAGGGCCGTAGCCCACACGCGCCCGGCATTTGCCCAAAATGCCTACGGCCCCGTCGGCATTCCCCTTATTAGGGGTGCCTCAGGCGCCGGGTGATTAACCCAACCCTCGCGAAGGAGGTAGAAATCTGGGGGGAAGGCCCCCTGAGGCCGAAGGAAATCTCCAGGTACCGAGACACACTAGGCCAGATCCGTGCCGCAGATAACACGGCCGACCGAAGTGCAACCCGACACCTGGAGAGGTGTCAGACCGATATTGATCTGCCTTCTGGCAACGAAATCTCTCAGTACTAATAACGGTGAGAAGAGACTATTATGGTGAGATGGGTAAGGTTCTCACAACAGCCCTCCCCCAGCCTTTTACTTCGTAAAAGTGCTGTTAATATTTTTTTAAATTTTTGGGTCGATCATCAACGGGTCGGTGGATTTCCCTTTTTTTTTCATTTAATTTATTAAAAACCTCTTTTGGACTGGGGAGTGGATAGTGCTGATCCTTGTGTGCAGCGTTCAATCCTGTAGAAAAATCTGCGCATACCCAGATTTCCTTTAATTTTTTCTTATATATACCGTTGGAGCAGCCCATTCACTGAATTCCACTTTCGATAATAAGCCATATTCACTAATGGGTCTAGCTCATTATTTATTTCTTCGGTCGCGGCAAACGGTAGGTTTCGCTTCTTTCTAAAAATGGGGAGTGTATTTTCCTTCAGTTCAAATTTTGCCTTAATTTTAGTACATTTGCTAAGACAAGCTGAAAATACTTCGTGGAAACTACCTTTTAGTTCAAATCTTATATTTTTCAGCTTCGGTCGTAATACATTGTACTTTTTGGCAAAACGTATTAATTGGTTGATCCCAGAGATTAAATTTCTGAAACCAGTCCGACCCAAAAAAATTTTCTGTGTTCTTCAGTACGAAGACTTTTTAATTTTTTTTTTAAGAACATTTAGTGGTACAGGGATAATTATTTCGCCTTCAAATGTTATTTTGTCTCCTGTTACCGTTCGCGCCGTCTTGCTTGTCATCTTTATTATTGGCCTATTTAATTTTCTCCCAGTTTGTTATTTTATTATTGATAGATCAGAGCCAGAGTCTAATTGAAATCTTACCGACTTATTTACTACTTTGACTGTTATGTATTTACGAACAACTTTGTTTGGCTTGTCCTCGCTTTTTCTATGTCTGACTCAGTTTTTAATTATTTTTCTGTTTCTACACTGTAAGCCTTTATGTCCGAATTTATCACAGTTTTGGCATTGTTTTGTACAATAGGGACAGTCCTTGGCCCAATGTACTTTTCCACTGCAGTACCAAGCAATGGGTATTTTTTTTTAATTGTCACTAGTCCGCCTGTCTAGAAATTTTGGGTAATCATATTTTTCTCTCTTTTACCGGAGAGTATGATTGGGAACTATGCTTGACTTTCCTTACGTAAGCAACACTAGACTCCTAGATATTTTTGGGTCTTTTCTGACACTCACTGTTCTCTGACAGTCTTCAGCCAGTTTTTGAACCGTGAGGTCGGGTTCGTTCTCTAATTTCGACAAAATTCTGCGTCTGACTTCCGCGTCTTTTGCCGACACTAGGCCTTGTGCGAATATCAGACATTTGAAGTTATCCGCTGACAATTTGCCTAGTTTAAAATCGTCGCAGTTTTTATTGACGACCGAGGCAAATCCTAAATAATCATCACTGTCCCTTTTTGTTGAGTTGACACATATCCACCTTTTGTGGAATAGACATTTTGGAGCTAAATAATTCTGACAGTAATTTAACTGTTTCTAAAAAGCCAAGTTTGCAATTTTTTTTGGTAAGATATAATCTACGAACTTGTATTCCACAGTTCCTAGCTTTCGTTGAAGTAGCTGGACTTTTTTGCGTCAGTCCAATCGGCACAGACGGTAATATAAATATCTTCATATCTTCTGTAATATGCCTCAAAGATCTTATCCTCATCTGGTGCATAGAAAAATGTTTCGAGTGCATTCCTCACTGCATTTTGAGTGAAAATAGTAGTACTATCTGTAGGCTGGTTATTACTTAGACTTTTAAAAAGTGCTTCTTGTTATTTTTGCAATTCAAGGAAGAAACATTGTTGTTTTCCTTTCTTTTTTTTTTTTGAGAAATCAGTTGGAACTTCATTATTTGTACAAACATTTCTTTAAGGTCTTCCATTTTTTTAGACTTAAAAATAAATTTCTATTCAAATTTTCTTCTCTCTGGAGGGGGGAATTTTATTTTTTTCTTCTGTAGATATCCCCAGAAATCAAGAATAATTATTCTGTCGGTGTGTGTTTTTTGTAAAACACAAAACTGTAAGCGCCGAATTAAATTTTTCTCTCTGAAGTGGAGGGAAGAAAGAAAGAAAATGAAAATCACTCTTTGATTACGTGACGATCTTACTTACAAATTTTTGGTTTAAATATCCGCTATCTGACACACTCGGCCGTTTGTACAATTTGATGCCTTGTAGTTATTTAACAAAAAATATTGTTCGGTTCGTTGTATGCTGAAACTTTGTTGTATATTCTTTTACAACTTGTAGTTGGGTATCTCTTTGTTGTTGCGATGAATCTTCGCCAGTGTATTGCGCGATTAACCCCTTTTGCTTGTTGGAGAGTCCCTTTTTCGTTCGAGTTCCTCGTCGCCAGTATGTTGTGGCCCCGGAAAGGGTCACCAATGAAGACAAAAACATGGATATTAGATAACAGATTATCTAACACAAGAAAGATAGAGTTACATAGAAAAGATAAACAGTCTCGTACTGTTCAGATAACACCGATATTGATCTGCCATCTGGCAGTGAAATCTCTCAGTACAAATAACGGCGAGAAGAGTCCGTTATGGTTAGATGGGTAAGACTCCCCCAACAGTAATTCAGGAAACGCAACAGCTTACAAAGATAAAACATACTAATATGGAAAAGACTATTCTGAGTTTGCTCGTATACACGTTTACGATCTTATTGCCAACGATTATATGATATGCTATAATATAAAATGTATGAGTCTATTTCCTTATGTTCTATAAATTATTTGTTCTTAAAAAATGAAGTATAATTCCTGGGAGTGATAACAATGCCATTCTAACTCAAGGTGAATGATAATAGTCATAAAACTGCAAACCAAACATTCGCTTTGTCCTATTTTGGTTGAATTGATTTTAATCAATTGCCGAATATTATCTTTAAAAATACGGCCTTTCGCTGATTACATTTTAGTAGTTGTTTTAAAGTTTGTTAGAAAACAAGTAAAATCGATGGGTTCTCAGTAACATGTTAGTATTGTAAGAAGTCGGAAATATATTGCATTTTGG
Source organism: Sepioteuthis lessoniana (assembly GCA_963585895.1). Taxonomy (NCBI): domain Eukaryota; kingdom Metazoa; phylum Mollusca; class Cephalopoda; order Myopsida; family Loliginidae; genus Sepioteuthis; species Sepioteuthis lessoniana. Next base: position 12,834 of record CAUZXS010003898.1, on the reverse strand, counting down.
ATGATAGTCTTGTGATTACTGGAGGTAAACCCTTTTCTACTGTTCGCTATGACTATAGAAGTCTTCGTTTCATATACACGTACACACACAAAATCAAAAATACAGACACAGACACACAGACAGAGACAGAAAGACAGACAGATACACACACACACAGAGACATAGACACACACACAGACACACAGATATAGACACACACACACACACACACATACACACATATATATATATATATATATATATATATATATATATATATATATATATCCGTCTATATATATATATATATATATATATATATATATATCCGTCTCACTGCTTGAATGTGTGAGTTATTTTGAACTTTAATTCCTGATATAGAACTATGAAAATCTGATAGACGTGAGTATAGCATTACCAGACAACGTATGTAAAAATCAATACCAAATATTAATAATGTCATCCTTTTTAAAGAAGGAAAAATTGAAAAGGATTATTTGTAATGAAGTTGCATCCCAACACACGAGTAAACTTTGTGCTCTGCCGTTTGATCGACAGCAAGGGGTTAATAATAGGAACTCTGACGGTGGGTGTGAGAAACGATCAGACGCAGGGGTATTTTTTTTTTATAAAGGTCAGTAAAGTACAAACCAGCAGAAGATAAAACGACTTTTTTTCTATCAAAGAAACTCGTCAATATCTCTTTATCATGTCTTTATCTTCGGCAACATTTATCTAGACCAAGCAATATAGCAAAATTTTATCAATAAACAAAAGACACTAAGTTCACAGAAATTACCCTCAAAGTACAACCAGATGGTGTCAAATGAACCTTGAGACACTTTACTATATAAAAAATAGAATCATGAAAGTATCGTGTATTTTCTTTTCAAAACAGAAACCGTAGAAGATCCAGTATCGAATAATGTTTTTTTCTTACTATAATTTCTACGTAGGAAAGATTCTAAATAACAGAAACACTAATCTTGTTACTGCTTGAATGAAAATGAATCGCATTACTGACTACTTTATATTTGTCAGTGTTAAGCAGATATTAACGATACTGAAGTATCATAAGGACTTATTATGACAATACTAAACACACGTCTGCAAAACTGAACAGACCGACAGTTCTTTGAATAGAAGGTTACATTTTTTATTGGTCTTTTGCAGCGTGGGTGTGCGTGAAAAGGCTGGGAGAATATACCTCACAAGGAAACAGTGTTCAGTTTGATAACAGTACTAGGTGACATGATGTTAGCCAACTTCTTTTTTATACGGACTTATATTCTGTTGAACGTGTTGAAGTATTTTCAAATGTCGATTTATATGTAGTTTTATTTTGAATTTTTTGATGTTTCATTGGTTTCTCCACATTTTAAAACACTCTATTGTTAAATTATTATTTCTTTAATATTATGTGTAACTACATTTCGAAGACTAAAAGTCAACAGATTGAGAGCAGATTACACGCTGGATTAAATCCCACTTTGTCCGGTTCACCAAGACCACCTGATAAAAAATGTTTTTCGTTAAAGTAGTTTCGCTTTACGTACTCTGATTTTCTTTGATATTGGTTTGCATAAATATCATTCCATATAAGAAATATAGAAAAGTACTTCTTCAGAATTTAATCACTTTTTCAGCTGGACTTGGATTACGCTGATATATTTTTTCTGCATAGGGTTATATCCTATCATTGAATTGCATGTGGTGGTGAGGCTCAAGTTCTCGAGATCCGGTGCGTACGAAGTACTTATTTATTATCATTGCATCGAGGTTCACTCTATCCTGGATTTGGAAACAACACTCCAATCTATTGAACAGATACGTATTTTTGAAATTAAAAAAAATTAAATTGACCTGCTTAAGATTCATGAAAATAATTCGCTTTTTAATGTAATATCTGATATTATATAACTATTAATTATTTGTGTTGAGTATTTTTTTACTTGAAGCTCTAACAGTTAACTAAAGATTAGGAGCTGTTATTTGAAGTCACATAATATGTGCAAAGAAATGTTCATTCATTAGAATAATATTTGAAACTATAAAATAAGTAATATTGGAAATATTTGAAACCATACAATTGTGTGCAATCAAATGACTATTATCAAATAAAAACTATTATTACGATATTGGAATTCTGAAACCATATAACTGTATCCGAGATTATATTCAACATTGGATAACAAAATCTACTTAAAACCAAAATATTATATCCATTAGATAAAAGTACTTGAAACGGTTCAGCTTTTTCTAAATTATTTTGATTTGATTAAAATATTTGATATCACATAATTTTGTATAAAATCTCTCGGAAAACAAATACAAAAATAAAATATAACCAATGTACGCTATTTTAATCATTAAGGGTTTTCACTATTTTTTATCATTAGAGGTTGTCTTCATCTATATTGTTATTTCCACAATGTTTTGGCCGATATGTCCTCCGGCGTTGGTTCCCTAAGCTTCTAAGGAGACAATCATCTGGAGGTTGCAGGTTCAATCATCCCTACAGACTAGTAACAATACAGGAATATTTAACACATGTACCCGGTTATGGCTAACGGAATCAGAACTGGTGCCCCCATGGATTCAATTAAGGACGTAGTTCGAAGTTCCGTGAAGGTTCCCGAGTTCGAGCAACACCTGAAGAAGGCCGGAGGACATATCGGCAGAAACTTTGTGGAAATAACAATAAAGATGAACACAATAGTCCGAAAACCCTTAATGATAAAAATCAATAAGTTTCGTCTCAGAAATTTAGACAACTAATGTGCGCTATTTCTTTATATCTTGGCATATAATATTAGTTGACAGCAACTAGTGCTTAGAACAGATAGTCTTATAAACCTATTGATAAAAAAAGCTGTCATTATATATATATATATATATATATATATATATATATATATAAGGTACTGTTGGCGTAAAATAACAGTTGTTCTGAAGAAATTTGTCGAATCAAAGTCTCAGTCTATTTTCTCTCTCTCTCGGTCTCTTCTCTCTCTCTCTCTCTCTCTCTCTCTCTCTCTCTCTCTCTTACACACACACAGACACACAGGTATATATATATATATATATATTCAAACATACACCGATCTTTTGTGAGATCACCATTTTCTATGTGTTTTACGAGGTTTGAAAGGGATTGTGTTTTAAGATAGCAGTTGCTTGATCGGCTTATTTTTTTTATTTGCATTTGTACATTTCTTTCTATGTTATTTTCAATAGTTCTTTGTTCAAATACATTGCAAATGATTCTCAGGTTTATTTGTTTGCATTGGGGCATATGACTGATAAATTTTTATTATGTTCCGGTCGGGTGATTGAATGTCAAATGTCACATAATTTTTAAACTATTTACACATTAGTTTATTTTATTAAAAAAATACTATATAGAAAAAATATTATTTTCTTATTATCGTTGCATTATCAAGGGAAATAAATAAAGCTTTGATTTGTAAACGTATTTAATCGACTGGCGTATGGTAGGCCAGAATCACCGTGTATATCGTGGTGTAGGGATATATTGTATTGCAATATACTATAGAATATTGTACAGTATTGGTAAGATGTGTAAGGAAGAGATTTGGGCTAGAATACAATCATAATTTGAGGAAATGTTGGGTATATATTATATATACAATAGTCATCTTTGATAGTACGTACATAATGAAAATAATGAAGGGGTTAAAATAATTATTTAGAATTTTTTATGTACGAAGATAATTATAGCTGAAGAGCAATAAGTTGTCAACAAAAACGAATTCTCCCCTCCACCCCAGTAGACCGCCCCCAAAGCTACCTAAAATTTCAGTAGTAAATAAAAGTCCAAACGAAGAAGAAGCATTTGAACTCAGGAGCCAAGTGGAAGAAATATGTCAATATTGGTCAGTATGTCTTTAAGTCCTATCAATGTAAAATGCTGAATTTTACAAAATGTTATGCTGTATTTTGTTTGTGAAATAATGCTTAAACTATGCGTTTTAAATGTAAAGGCACGCTTACTCTACTATAAAGCCAATTTGATATTAAGCCTATTCACATGTCAGCGAACAAGGCAGAATGTTTTTGAATATCTTCTATCAAATAATTTAAAAATTCGTAAAGAAAGCCCTAACAGTAATTTAGAAGAAAAAGCCTAGAACGCCTAATGCTACCACAGCCCCCCCCCAAGAGAAAAAGGAAAAAAAAAAAAAGCTCCATAATTCCTGAAGCCTGCTAGGTCCCCAGCTGTAGGAAGAAAAAAAAAAAGAAAAACCCAGGAAAAGTCCCAATACAGCAAAAAAAGTATAAGTCAGTACTAGTGAAAGTCACACGAAAGTACCTTAATGTTGGACTTTAACTAAGTTAAAACTTGAAACAAATTTACCCCCCCCTTTTTTTTTTAAGTATGTACACATGGGAAGCGGCATGATGTACGTAAAGGTATTTGAATAAACCCATGGACGACCAAACTCAATACCCAAATGGGTCCTGGACGTGAGTTTGACGACTTTTCGCTCAGGATCGCCAGTTCGATCGGGGAACTACTGCTGCTCCTCTATAAGAGTGGCTTCTATAGAAGAGAATAAAACAGCCATCGAAAGATAACCATGACCCACACTCAAACCACTTACACAAACCGCATCGCTCTTCGCGCGGGTAAAAAAGGGGCGCGTCCTGCTGAGGTTGGAGCCTTGGCCTCGGTGTTCGAAAAATCAGCTACAGAGCTCAAACAATCAAAACTACTAAAATGCAAGCAAACACTACAAATAGCCACATTTAACGTAAGAACCTTAAATAGAATAGGACAACTCCCAGAGCTAATCGCATCGGCCGAAGAACATAAAATAGACATAATATGCATACAAGAACACAGATACACGCACACCGAATATATCAAATATCACGAAACTGGCAATGGCTGGTCGCTCGCCACTGTATCCGCATGGAAAAACTTTGTCAACGCCGCAGTAGGAGGGGTAGGATTGCTTATAGGACCTAGAGCACTAAAAACGCTTAATAGCGTTGAGAAAATACAACCTAGAATGATGTCAGCTACATTTAACGGAAACCCCAGAGCAACAATCATCTCATGCTACAGCCCCACCAATGTTAGTGAAGAAAATGAAATAGTCACCTTCTACGATGAGTTATCCTCATTAGTGCGTAGCATCCCGAAACACAACATGTTAGTCATTGGCGGAGACATGAATGCACAAATCGGGAAAAACGGAAACAACAAATACAGCCTCCACAACACGTCAAATAGAAATGGGCAACATCTAACAGATTTCATGATAGAAAATAGATTAGCATGCCTCAATACAAACTACCAAAAAAGAGAGGGCAAACTATGGACATACACGTACGCAAACAATACTAAAGCACAGATAGACTACGTCCTTATAAACAAGAAATGGAAGAATAGTGCATTGAATTGCGATGCATACTCCTCTTTTGAGGGTGTGTCCACCGATCACCGAATAGTCACGGCGAAAATACGGTTAAGCCTACGAAAAAACGACAAACGAACAGCGACCACCAAACACTATGACTGGGCCCTATTAAACAACAAAGATGTAAGAGATAAATACGTATTAGAATTAAGAAACAGATTCGAAACACTACAAGAAAAGACGAAAAAAAGTACACCCAACGACGAATACGAAAATTTCGTCAATGCACACCTCGAGGCAGCAGCAAAATACATTCCAACAAAAATTAAAACTAAATATAGAGTCCCATGGGAAACTTTAGCGGTGAGAGAAAAACGTGCACTAGTGAAAACAGCCTCCAAAAACTATCGAAAAAACCCAACAAACACAAATGCCTTAAAACTAAAAACGGCACAATATCAATAAGCAGGCATATATATAAAGGAACAGACAGAATACATTCAAAATCAGATAGATAAGATTAGAGACTCGGTGGAAGATAGACAATCTAGAATTGCCTGGCAAACAATAAACGAAGTGAGCAGAAGAAAGAACACAGCCAAAGCAAAACTTAAAGCAGCAAACCAACAAGAAAGAATAAAACTGTGGAAACAGCATTTCGAAAACTTACTTGGAAACCCACCAAAAATAACGCATGAACCAATCACCAGAATAATTAGCAAACAATTAGACATTAAACTTGGACCGTTCACACAAGAAGAACTCGACTCGGTTCTCAGAAAAATTAAAAATAGGAAAGCTGCAGGGCTGGACGAAATTCCCCCGGAAGTATGGAAGACCAGACAATTTGATGACATACTGCTCCGACCCTGCAACGCAGTATACAATCAAAATCCGATAGATAGATGGATGAAGGGATGCATACTCCCCTTCCCTAAAAAGCGGGACCCCGGATTAGCCAAAAACTTCCGAGGCATAACACTTACATCTATAGCTGCCAAAATCTACAATGCCCTACTACGAAACCGAATAGAACCCAAAATCGACAACATACTTAGAAAAAACCAAAATGGCTTCCGAAAAAGTAGATCCACGACCTCACAAATATTAACCATCCGCAGAATCCTTGAAGGTGTACGGGCAAAGAACCTACAAGCGACATTAATATTTGTCGACTTTACCAAGGCTTTCGACTCCATCCACAGAAAAAAGATGGAACAAATCCTACTAGCGTACGGCATACCTAAAGAAACCGTAGCGGTAATAACGATTCTCTATAGAAACACTAAAGTAAAAGTACGATCACCAGATGGAGACACAGAATACTTCGACATTGTAGCAGGAGTACTACAAGGGGACACGCTGGCTCTGTACCTCTTTATCATTTGTCTAGACTACGTACTTAGAACATCGATTGACAAAATCAAAGAGAATGGTTTCGAACTGACGAAGAAAAGAAGCAGAAGATACCCCGCAACAACAATTACCGACGCCGACTACGCCGATGACATAGCGATACTAGCAAATACACCTGACCAAGCCGAAACACTTCTGCATAGTTTGGAACGAGCAGCAGCAGGCATAGGCCTCCATGTTAATGCACATAAAACGGAATATATGTGCTATAACCAAACGGGGGACATCTCCACTCTAAAAGGAACCCCTCTTAAACTAGTAGACAAATTCACTAACCTAGGAAGCAGCGTCGAATCAACCGAAAAGGACATCGAAACGAGGTTAACGAAAGCATGGACAGCTATCAATAGGCTATCGACTATATGGAAATCAGACCTAACCGATAAAATGAAACGCAGTTTCTTCCAGGCAGCGGTCACATCGATACTGCTATATGGATGCACTACATGGACGCTAACAAAACGGCTGGAGAAGAAACTAGATGGCAATTACACAAGAATGCTGCGTGCAATCCTGAACAAGTCCTGGCAGCAACACCCCACAAGTCACCCCCTATCACGAAAACTATTCAAGTTAGGCGAACCAGACATGCAGGACATTGCTGGAGAAGCAGAGATGAACTCATAAGAGATGTACTCTTATGGATCCCCACACATGGCCGCGCAAAAGCAGGACGACCAGCACGAACGTACATTCAGCAGCTATGTGAGGATACAGGTTGTTGTCCTGAAGACCTGCCTAGGGCGATGAACGATAGGGAGGAGTGGCGAGAGAGGGTCAGGGATATCCGTGCTGCCAGCACGATATGATGATGATGATGATGATACAATAAAGGAAATAGATTGTGGGTTTGGGAGGTATGGGTAATAATTGTGGGGTTATGATAGTTATTTGTAATAGTTATACCCAGTTACCTGATGATGATTGGTAACGTGAAACACCGTGTCGTGAATTATTACGCGCCTAACACACACACACACACACACACATACACACACACACACACACACACACACACACACACATATATATATATATATATATATATATATATATATCAGTTGTATTAAGTTATATGAAATGGGAGATTTAATATTATTTTAACTAAACAGGAAAATAGTCACTTTCATTAAGATTTCGTGAATAATTCATTTGCATGCATCTCTGAAATATACAAAGTTAACCTTCGTTATATATATATATGTATATACACACACACACACACACACACACATACACACACACACACACACATATATATATATATATATATATATATACAACCAGTCTAAAGTATTTGGTAACACTCCTGAAAAATATTTTTATTCTTATCCCAAACATTTCTATTTTCAATGAATCAACTTAAGCACCACCATGATATTATTTAATATACTAAATGCATTTTACCCTGAGCCATATTAAATACGAATAAACTAAAAAATACAAGCATATTTAAACTGTTGATTCATTAAAATGGCCTGCTTTGGCCGCCATCATTGCTTCACAAATTCTTGGCATACGCTTCACCAATGACTGGGGGTAGACTAAAGATAGTTCTGCACAGCTTTCCTACTCATGTTTCAAAAGGTTAGCGGATCTTGTGATTTGTTTATATTGGTTCACTGGGATCTAATTCCATTGATTGTTCAGGCCAAGACATCAGTTAAAGGACATGCTGTTGCCCTTTGCTATGAATATACCTCTTTGCTATAAATATACCTCAGGCAGAGTTTACTATTAGGCTTTGGGTTATTATCATGCATGTGTTCACACCTTTGACGCAGAAGCTGCGCTCTAGATGGCATTGTGGGATGCTATAGTATGCTATGATAGCCAATCAGATTGAATTTGCCCTTCACTGTGTGCAAATACCCAAGTTTGCAATTGGCAACCCTTCCAACATAACAGACCCTCCTTCATACTTTACGAGTTCTGTGATACCGGAGTTGTAGCTCTTTCACTAACTCTTCGCCATGCATAGACCTTTGTATTTGACTAAATATTTTGAACTTTGATTCCTCAGTCCAAATAATTTTATTCCACAGCTCCATTGTGAGTTTTATGTGCACCTCGGCCCACTGGAACCATTTGACATTGTTTTGCTTCCGGAAAAGTTATTTCTTGTCCACAATTGTGCCATTTAGGTCAGCTTCTCGGAGTATTCTTTTTACAGTTGGTGTTAATAACTTGTTCTCTCGACATTGTGTCAGTTGTACTGAGTCGTTAGGAGCCGTTAGACTTCAATCACGCACGCTGGTGACTGATGAAATTGTCCTCTGCATTAAGAAAGCAGGTAATTTCTTGTAATCAGTAATTTAATACGATATTGTCTAATGTGAGTTCAAATGGCAGTATAATGTAACTTTTGGAAGGCGTTCAATTCATGCTCAGTGCAAAGAAATGAAATGCTTTCAAATCAATTTTTCAAAATATATCTGGCCAAAGTTACTGTGAAAGATTTCTATTTAGTATTACGAATAAGAAGAATTATAGGTGTTAAATTTTCATTAGAAATAACACATTTAGGATGAAATAATTTTTGAGAATAGCCACATATTTTTGACTGGTAGCCTTCACATATATATATATATATATATATATATATATGTGTGTGTGTGTGTGTGTGTGTATTCTGACTGTAATTATTTTGTCCATTGGGACTGAAGCAGTCCTGTTATTTTTGGTCTTTTGATTCATATCAATACCGATAACAGGCTGGAAATATATTTATAATCCTAATGTGACCGGTTTTTGCTTTTCTTAAAGGAATTATTGCTCTGTGATGTCAGTTACATTGAGCTCGTTACCAGGAAAATTTTAATGTTCTCAGCTGAATAATATTATTGTTCTGACGAAATTATTCCCGATTCCGGTTAAACTGGACTGAATAACACACACACACACACACACACACACATATATATATATATATATATATATATATGTATATTTAGACAGTATTTCTTCGTTAATGCAAATTTCATTAAACATAATAGATATATTATGCCTACATATTTTCTTCTGGATCCGTTCGAATTCCCGTATTACTTTTATCGTATTCGGGGGAATTGATTTAGATATTGTCCATAGTTTTATGTATCCCTAGTACTTTTTGTCCGACTCTGGGCCATCATCAGGGGAGAATCTATTACAAAAGTGATGTAATTTTTGTTTTAGCAAATTACCACTGTGTAAGGACGTCTTTGCTGTTGGAAATTATGGCGTTTGCTTTTAAATATAATTCTGTAAATAGTGCCAGTAGCTAAAGACATTTAAGTATGTTAGCACTGGTTTGAAAATTAATTCTATTAAGTGCTGGTTGCAGGTTTCTAATATATAGTACTTCGAGAATCTGAAGTTTTTGTTTATTATTTTGATGTTCGAGTATTGTTGTGTTGTCGGTGAGAATTTTTCGTAGTTGTGTTGTTGGGCATGAATGTTTTTTTAAATGCTGAGCTATTGAACTTGTGTTAGAAAGGTGCAACAGCAAAGACGTCCTTACACAGTAGTAATTTGCTAAAAAAAAAGTTACATCACTTTTGTAATAGATTCTCCCCTGATGATGGCCCAAAGTCGGGCAGAAAGTACCAGGGATACATACAACTATGGACAATACCTAAATCCATTCCCCCCGAATACGATAAAAGTAATACGGGAATTCAAACGGATCCAGAAGAAAATATGTAGGCATAAAATGTCTATTATGTTTAATGAAAGTTGCATATATATATATATATATATATATATATATATATATTTTAAAATAAGAATGTCCACGAGGAGATTTGTATTTTTTGAGGGTTTTTTTTGGTTATTACATGTGTGTTATATATATGTATATTTCCAGCTTGTTTCTTTCGTCAGAGAACATATGTGGTCCAAGGCCTTTTTAATGGCGTACTCGATGAGAGTTGAACTCACTCTTATTTCCAGTGTAAATGAACTTTGATTCGTCCAGCTGGTTTATATATGGGTCTTTGTTCCTCTTTCCTTACGACAGTTGACTTACATGTAGACATCCAGGTCCTAAGGGTCAAAATACTGACCCCAGAAGTGATTCGCGTGTCAGTTTGATTATGAGAATAAATCTTGGTCGGATGCGACTTTTTTGTCTCACTGACGACGACACGTGAACACGTGAACGATGTGGTTTAAGGCTTTGTTTTTCTAGTTGCCAATATGGAAGTGAAGAACCCAACTTATGTTTATTACCCCGTTAAATTTGGAATATTCACGTTCCTAGAAATCCTATCTGGTGTTAAGCCCTGAAGGAACACTCTAAGAAAATACAGCTATTAAAACATAAGCACACTGTAATTGTTTCATATGTCTCTTTAGAATTCGAAAGAAAGATAACAGATTGATTTGGTTTCTTTGTTTTAATAGTATAGCAAACTTCCTGGGTTATTTATTGCATAAGCCACCCTAATAGAAGAACTTTACTGAAACTCTATGAAAGTTAGCTGAACGTTTAAGTGAGTTTCTACGCACCTTTGGCCCTACTTTCCACAATCTATCACCTCAATTGTTTTTCGCTGGTTTGAACAACGCAACCAATGTAACAAAAACTATTTGTATTCGTATTTTAATTTGAACATTAATTAAAATGAAAATTTGCAAATAGGCTGCAGCTTTATAGAAGAAAGCATGTTTCTTCTACCGAAGGGGAAGTCTACATCCCTCCTTAAATGATTAGCATGACTTACTTTTATTGAAAAATTACTGGCTTGGCCAACTTGTTCTCGTAAGTTTATTCACGATATTAAACACGCTGACATTTAAATTTTTTCATTGATCAAACTATCTTTCTATCTGCTGCCGATTTAAGAAGATTGAATCAAATGCAAAGGTCGACTTACGACTTCTACGAATCTAGAATTCAATTATGAAGTATTTACTTAGATATTGGAAGAATCACATTCCGGATATTGAAATGTGTTTACAAATGGCAGGATTTAAAGTTTGTATTTACAGTAGAAGAAAAACAAATTTTTATCGACTTTGGTGAGATGGATATTTTGATTACAGTTCTTGAGTTTGTTTGATGATAAAATTGGAATGGTTTTGATGAGTATCAGATATTTAATCACATGGACGCTTTACCCGATCTCTTCACCAAAGAAAAGATAGTTTGAATTCAAAGTTTTCTTTCTTGTAGATTGGTTGTGAAACCATGGCTGAAGGGCCAGGTATTCTCAACTATTTATGGATGAAAGATATTGTTACCTTCTTTTTCCAAAGAAATCAGCATGAAGAGTAAAGAAAAAAAAACATTGACCAAAATTCGAACCCGAGTCGATCATTCCATTACCTACGGCTAAATACAACTCGTTCTAGTCAAATATAAAGCCGTAGTTTGTTGGGTTTATTTTAATCATGAAGTATAAAGAGAGCAAAATAATGAAAACGTAACTTTAAATACATTAACCCAAACTCCCTGTGATAGGCAGTATGTAATATAAGGTCATTTTTAAGCGGCGTGCTATTAGTTTTAATTTAGAGTGTTTGCTGGCGTTTGTAAGCGGTACAAACTGGGAAATCTGATGAAACAGGCATTTAAATGTAGGAGAAATTTGAAGAAATAGCCTTGCTAGATTCGAAAGCGAGAATGATCCTAGAAAGATGAAGAAACGTTGTCTTGCAAAGTCCTGAAGTTGAAAAACATATCGAACCTGAGATGGCGATTTGCTTTCAGTTGGCACTGTAACAGTTTCGCGAAAGGAAAATAAAGAAGAAGCGTTGAAGATTAAATGTTTTGAGTTCATCAAGTACCAGCCTCGTAAAAGAAGAACGAAGAAGAAGCGGTTCATTGCCGATTCCGTATCTCCCTCCATAGGAAAACCATAGTTGTTCTTCAATTCTTTCCCTTATTCCACTATTTCGAACATTTGGGAATAAAAGGAAGCAAAAATAAGTCAGGTATTTCTATTCATCATGAGATGCTGTTTGTTATTCTTCTCAGTATTTAATGCATATATATATATATATATATATATATATATATATATATATATATATATATATGCGTGCGTGCGTGCGTGTAGGTGGGTTG